>PVIR01001056.1:0-138935 GCA_004026965.1 Petromus typicus | reverse complement strand
AAATGAGAATTAAGTTGTGTCTTATACTGGTACAAATCCCCATTATGGAGTGCAATCATGATGTGTGTATTTAATGTACCAATAAAGATAAAAAAAAAAAAAAGAAATTGCCACAGCAAAGCAAGGAGACACTCACTGTTGAAGAAGTGTTTTTGAAAATAGACAAATAAAATGCAGTCAAAGTCTTCCAAAAAAATAAATAAATAAATAAAACCATTCTTCTACTCAGTCACCTAACTAGTACACTGGATATGTACCTACAGTGTTGTTTTCCTTGGCCACCATATTCAATTAATTATCAACAATGAATTCCAATCCCATTTAACCAACAAATTTGTGTTCATTCCATTGACATCACCATTGTTTTCACCTGAAAATTCTCCTTTTTACTATCCTTCCCTTTTTTGCCCTATCTATACTACTAAACTAAGTTCTAACAAATAGATGTGTAAGCTTTTTAACCCTGCTCTTAGCACAACCTCTAAAACCTTGAAAATGACATTCAGCATCTCAGGTGGCTTACTTAGCAGGCATGAACTGCTGAACTGCTTCTGCCCCAATTGAAGCTTTACTTACCCAGGAATTATTTACAGTTATCCCATCCAGACTCAGTGTTTCTCATCCTGATCAAAACAGAAGGCTCATCTCAGCCCTAACTTATTCCATGAATCCTTTTCACAAGTCATAAAGACTTCAACATAAACTCACATCTCTTCAAACTACCTTTTAAATATCTCTTCCCTTCCTGTAGCTCTCTCACTTAATTAAGAAGAGGTACAAAGTGCTGTTCATCTCACCACCACAAAGTTCTGGTACTAGGGACTGGTATGCTCTGGTATGTTTTGAATGAATGACAATAACTACCTGACTACCTAAGAAAAAGCCATTTAAGCTACTATGCAAAACAACAGACTAGAATTGTTTTACCTCCATTCACTAAATGGTGAACTCTGATGGCAACATTTCGCCATTCATAAAGTGCTTGTTTTATTCTTGTTTCCAGGACTACAAATGATCTTAAATGTCTCTCTTGTCAATTCTTCTACTACAGAAATAATATTCATAACAACATTCTATGTTAAGGAGAACTGGCAAAATATGACTTAGCAAAATCAAACTGATCATTACCTGGTAACTATTAATTTAGCATTGTTTACTCTTCCTTCCCTCTTTCCTCTTTAGCTAGTGCCCACCACTTTGTCAGAGCGTTTTGAACTTGTCACCTCTGTCCAAAGATTGCCCATTGGGTTCTGCCTGCCTGTACCAACTATAATTTATTATTTCAGAAAGTCTCATGCTCATCTACAGAAATCAATCCTCTTTAAATCTTTGAATTTTCCCATACTTCTGTCAAGTCTTATCAAGTAACCTCATGAAAATGTTTCATTTCCCAATTTGAATCAAAAGCAATCCTAATCATAGCATATGTTTGCAGACATTTCCGTATTTCAGATTTCCATATTTAAATATTTACTCTAATGAAACTTAGAATTTCTACAATTTAAATTTTAAAAAGGGTTTTAAGATATTATATTTTTAGTTTCATAAGAAATATAGTAATTAACCACTAAATTAAATGTTATAAACAAAGAAATGCTACTTCTATGAGGTTTGGGAAATCCTCTTTCATGTTTGTAGAGGTGAAGGGTAAACAGTTTCTTATAACTAAATTTGGATCTAACATGCATTCAGTATTATAATCTATATGAATTCTTTTCCTAAGAAAGCTTCATAATTATTTAGAATACATTATTTCCTTAACAAAAACAAGTTATAAATTTTTATTTATTTACTTATCAAAACCAAAATAAAACCAAATAAACATTCTGAGAAGTATCTGACACAAAGCAACTGGCTGAAGGAAAATTAATTTGACAAGATTTCAGAAATCAAACTCAAGTTATGGTCTACACAAGAATTATTCAGCAATCAGTACCTCATTTGATATGTGGAAACTCTTACTTCATCACTGCCCTCTGCCGGTGGCACCACTTTCCTTTAATTTTCTCTCCATTCTTGAACTGTGGCTTCACAAAATTACTTCTGACCTGTATTTAAACCATCTCAGCTAAAAATAGCCTAACCATCTGGAATTTAGTAAGGCTGCAAGAAACAAATGGTGCGTCATGGAAATCTCTGCACTGTTTAGAAGAGCACACCCTTACAAGGCATCTGAGTCTGACTCTGGAACTCTGTACCTTTTATTGACTTTGAGCTACTTTGCAAACCAGTAAACCGTCGATAACTTATAGCAAAATCAAGTAATTCAGGAATACAGATATCCAAATAAATCCTATCAAATAACAGATAACCTCCTTCTTTACTGTTGGAAGAAGACAGTTTGCACCACTTATAAACTTATTTTAGTATTACTGATCTATAAATGCCTCTTTTAAAAACAAATTCTCCTTTAATGTGGCCGTAATATCCACCTGTCTTCCTCACTAATAATATCTCTATGAGATATAATTATATCTCTATGAGAATCATGACATCTATCTTTAAAAATATATATATTGTTTAGCAAGCTAAAAACTTCATATTTCCCTTAGAGAATGATTTAGAAATACAATGGTAAAGGCTTTTAAATAATAAAGCTACATTCAAATGGGAAAAAAAAAAAAAAAACTGTCTTTGCACCATCCCATACTTTCTGATTGCCTGTCACATACTCACTACCGATGGCCTCTAGTGAAAGAGCCATGGTAGTCCTTAACGGGAATTTAGGAAAGAGGAGGTGCAGGAAGGACATCAGATGAGGAAATAAATAAAACAACACCCTGAATAAATTCTCATAAACTGATGAAAAATTAACTCTCATTATTTACTTACAAAATACAACAATGGCTTAAGAATCATTCTTACCTATACTGTAGTATTGACTACAGGATGCAAAAGTTATTTGTGAAATCAACCTTCCTCTGTAGGAGGTAAAACAGCTATGAAAGGGGATAGGTAGCAAAGAGTAATGTGAGTGTTTTGTATGGAAGTTACTAGATAGCCAACTTCAAAATCTGGACAGGATCACATACTTAATGTTATTGGAACTTAAAACACAAAAGTTAGGATATACAAACATAAAAACTTTGCAGATTAACATCACTTTCTAAAGCACAAACATGTAAACAACTTTTTGATCTATATTTAAAACTCTATTAAATAAATTATAAAATATTGTACACTTTTTAAGTTCACTTGCAGCCCTTTCCAAACCTGAGTATTCTTACCAACTCACTGCTTACTAATGAAGTTATTGCTTACTTGCTCTGAATATCAGTTTACTTTTACTGTACCATCAATAAAAACTGTAAAATTTTGACCTTATGTTATAAATGAAGGAAATAACTGGTCACCCATAGGACTCAATAGATTTTTTTCTCTTTCTGGCTTCCCTCCAGAATCCAGGACTATTCAAAGAAGCAAGTAATTTCCTGTAGCTCTTGAAACTGTTCCTGATTCTAGCATCAAGAAAGGATTCTGGAACTGGTAAAGAATTTTCTCCTCAGCTTCAGGAGTACATACACACAGGTATACAGAGATAAACTGAGGAATTAAATAAAAGAAAGGATTCTCTAGGATGTATAGAACAGAAAGAAAAAACTGAGAATAATAATTTTAAATAAGTGATTAATATAGAGTATTACTTTCAGGAATTAATTAAAAGGTTTGCATTATATTTTATAGTTTACAATGTACTTGAAAATATGATATTTAACTTAATTTTAACAACAATTTTAATAGATAAAAAAGCATCCTTTTATAAAAGAGAAACCAATATTCAGAACAATTCACTTGTTCAAGATAATATGCTTTACAATGAATGATGGAGACTTTTATTATTCATTCACCTTTTAACTCACTCATTCTGCCATGATTACTTTTACATCTACTCCTCAATATATTAGAAATTGCTGCAATAAAGTAGTGTTGAAGCATCACTGTATTTTACATATAGAAAACTTGCAATAAACTATTTGTTGAATAAATAATGAATGATTTCACTGAAAACAAAATATAATAAAATATGACAATGACAGATACTGAAAAGTAGTCTTATACACTAATGAAGAATTTGACAAAATAAAATAACTTCATGATTTTGAAAGGAAAACTTTTTAAATATATATCTGTTTTAATACATACAAATATTTAAGTACATATCTTTGATATCTGTAATTACAATTTTAGTGTTTTTAAAGTTACAATTCTTATACTAGAAGGTGTTGTCTTATCTTTACAATTGGATATTTATAATTTAAACATTTGAGAGAAAAAGGATAATCAAGATACATATAACAAATACTTTACCACACCTTTAACTGTTTATGTGCATGCACATATTTTTCTAAATGGAAAAAAAATAGATTTTGTATCAGAATTAAAAAATTCTGTGTCACAGATGTAACCAATGTTCTCAAAATGCTTTGCTGTGAAACTATCGTAATACTACAGAAATTGTTTATATTCCACTTAAAAATCTCTTTGTTCATATATTCCCACAACTAGTTGGTATGGTAAAGAAATCAGTAAACTTACTTTTATGCGTAACATCTTTAACATTTGCTCCCTTTTCTGAGCTTGTGATTAAATGTAACATTTTGAAATCCCAAAGTTCTGAGAAAAACATAAATCCTTGTCTCACAGCTGCTGTTTGACTCTGGAAACACATGCATTTTCTTTTCAAGCATCTACCATCAAAATTCCCAAAGGGCTTAGACTGAGAACACCTGCATCTCTTCATTTAGTTCCAATAACAGAGCCCAAACTGCAGAATTACAAAAATAGATGCTCTGTTCAGCTGTAGTTACATTTTACCCCTAATTCCCGTGAACAAAAATCCTAGGAGCATGAAATCATTCAGGCAAGCTCTGTCATCAAGAGGATAAGATTTTTTGCACCAGAAGCCTAGTGGGAACATGATAGAAAACTGGCAACAATTACAGATAAAGTACATAGTAAAGTCCTCAGGGAGAAGAGAGGAAATGTAATAAGATAGATGGGTATAATTTTTACACATTTATGCCCAAACCACAAATGTGAATTGTCTCTAATTGCTACAATCTATAAGTATTCTTGCTCATGTGTTCTGTCAAAAATAATAAAAACATAACTTTAGGGCAATTCACTTAATTCTAACTTATAAAGAGAATTTTTGAAACAAAGAAGAAATTCCTTATAAACTGAAAATTACAATATAAAATAACACCTCCATTTAAAAAATCTCCTTGGTCAAATTCTAACCAGCCAAACTGAATGGAGTATACATGCTGGGGGTATTTTAATCAAGAAAGAACTATTCTCCAATTTAAATGAATTTTCTGAAGCTACATTTGTAATTGTTACTTTCCTTTCTATTAAAAATTACCAAAAATTCCTCAGATTTGATGAGCAAAATCTATGTATTTTAAAAATTTAGTACAAATCTATCAAAGTACAGTGTTATATGTGAAACTGATTATATTCAGGAATTGAGATTTCAAAACCACCACAGACCTAGAGTGACTTGTTTCTCAACATATGGAGGTCAATACAGATGAAAGTTTTAATAAAACGGTATGATCATAGCAGTAAATACACAGACTAAAGAAAATGAAAAAGAAAGGGGAGGAGCTAAGTTGGGTATATTTAAGACTGGTACATTATTTCACATCATTAATATGAGTAAAACCAGAACAAGGAATAGAACCCACGGTCCAATGAACAAGGGGTCTAGTAGTATGTAAAACTATCTAGTTGAAGAAGACATTGGTAGATATTTTCTCCAACAGTAATTATATGAAGGAGAAGAGGAAAAAATAGAAAGAAGCAGGCACTTAATAGGTATTAAGAACCTACATTTGCTTTTTAAGCAACTTTTACCTAGAGAGCCAGAGAAACATTTATCACTTCATTTGACTTATAAGATCTATACAAACATAAGCAATGTCAGTATCATTCAATTGTCCCCTGAAAGTAACTGTGAATACAGAATGTGGGTTGGCATGCAGAATTCTCATAAGAGCCCTCAGCTCCTTCATCGTAATCAGTCAGCCAGCCAAGCACAGAAAGCAGTCAAGGAAGGGAAAAGGAAGAGTGCTGTAGGAGCTGCCAAGACTGCAAAAACAAGGCAGCGCTGTGCGATCATGAAAGTGTGGCTCTTCTTACAGTACTTAATATAAAGAAAGAGCTTTCCTTAAGGTAAGGACTTTTAAGGCTGTGAGATCCAATGTCTCGTAATTTAGATCCTAAAGTTAAAAGACACAATGGTAAACAACTAGAAAGTGAAAAACTTTTCAATCTGAAGCCCCAACTTCCAGTTCTGAGTCTGACCATTAATACTGCTGTTCATTCCTTTAAAATCACAGTAAAAAATTCTACCTTACTATGCTCCTCTCAAAAATCATGTAACCGGGGCTGGGGATTTAGCTCAGTGGTTCCAGCGAATATCTTGCAAGCACAAGGGCCCGGGTTCAATCCTGGGCTTGGAGACTCACGCCCAGCAGCAATCAGTACCATATTCGACAGAGTTGGGCGTGGTGGCTCACCCCTGTAATCCTGGCACTCGGGAGGCAGAGGCAGGAGAATTGCTGTGATGTGAGTTTGAGGTTGAGCTCAGGATCAGTCTGAACTACAAAGCGAGACACTGTCTCAAAAAAAAAAAAAAATCCTGTAACTGACCTCTACATAACAACTACAACATTTATTGGCCTTATTTTAGTCTCTTCTCCTTCAATTTGGGAGCAAAGACACATGGTGACTATCTTGCACATATTATGCCAAAAGCTTGTCTCATACGATTATCACTAAAAATTGTATAAATTCAGGGGGAAAGTTCACTAACTAAGTCACATACACATCTGTTGTATACATATAACATACATTGCTGTTTCTGAAAAAGACAGCAGGGACAGCTCTCAGTTCTCTGTCAATGTTCACCTGAGTAGATTTTACTACTAGCATCCCCTTTTTAAAATCAGTAAAGACTACTGTTTTGTCCCATTCTCATTACATATTCCAACTTCATAAAAAAAAAAAAAAGAAGAGTGAATGTTTAGTTGCTTCTGTTAAAACTGGCTTTAAAAAGAATACTTATGAGCTCTCTAAACCATGTCATAAATACCTAAGCCTTGTATATGGGTAGCAGTTTCAGGGAGATGGAAAACTTAAATTTAAAACTAGCCTAAATAAATGTGAATACAGTTTACATAAAAACACATTAAATTTTAGGATTTGCACATACCCAAAGTAATATTTTCAAAGTACCAAAAAGATAACTGCAGTAAATTTTGACACAAAAATCCAAAAAGTCACTAAATATAACACTAACATGGAATATTAGTGAATTTTCTTTAACTAAAAGATGGTGCACACAATTTCTCCCATAAATATATGTTACAGATAATTTTTCCAATACCAGCTCAGTTATAAAAAGACAACTGCAAATATAATTTTTGACCATAGAAAGACAAGACCAAAGAATAACATATTGTTAGAACAATCACTTTACTATTAAAATATACCTGACTCATTAATTTATACTAATTGTGTGCAAAACAAAAAAATCAGAAATTCCTGTCTAACTCTAGAATATGTGACATATTCAAAAAAGGGTAATCCTTTCACAGCTATCAAAACTGTAATGGAAAGATCTGGTAAATTTATTTAGTATTTTAATAATTTGACAATTTGAGAACAAAAAGTACTATACAGACAATTATATAAAATATTTAATGAATAACTCAGTTAAGTGATATAATTATATAGTCACTACTCCCCAAAACAGAAGTGGGTACTGTTTGTATAAATAAAATTCACATCAATTCATTAATGCACTGCAAATGATTCTTCTTCTCTTGCAAGAGCCAAACTGGTTGAGATCACTGACCCCCTCATGGTTCAAAAAACCTAAAATATTTTTATCTGTACCTGTGTTAAAATATTGATCAGTCTCTGCTTTAAAAGATGGATAAAATCTCTCATACATATAGTCCTAATTTGGGTCTTGGCCTGATATTCCTATCATTCCTTCCTTAAGATTCTGTACTATTCTTCCAGGCTGACAACACCATCATTTTGAGGAATGTTATCTATAGAATCATGATGATAAGGCATTCTGTGATTAGACTTTCAAATTCTCATTTGCAGTGTATAGCTGTAAATGGTACTGCAACAAAACTAATCTTTCACAATTTTCTTATGTTCATGCACATATGCACTTGTGGGGCCTGCTTTAATACTGACCTTTACACTGTCTCTAACTAGTTAATTATAAATCCTTTTGGAGTATACTTTGGACTCAGTAATGCTTAACATACTCTATACAGATGACAGTTCTTACTGAATAGCATTAAAGTAGCTCTACTATGCAGTTACTGTGAAATCACTTCAACTAGTCAACTAATTCTGATAAGTGCTTTTTTTTGATACTTCTGTCTCACTACTGTATTTTTTTTTTCACTACTATATTTTTAGTCTCACTGGCTAATCACCTTGGCTTTACTATCTACATACTGGCTAAATGATCTTGCCTGAATGGTCTCTACCTAATATAACTTCTGTTCCTAGCCCTTACTGAACTTTCTCATATTGCCCCCAAAATGAAAGGATGATTGCTACGATAGTACAGAATAAAATAAAATAGATTCCAGTCAAGATACTACTAGAGAAAAAAATACAACTCCAAGGAATAATATCATAACCTCTCTAGGTTTTTTTGTTTGTTTGCATTAGTAGTTCCACTATCAAAATTTTTCCTTCCCACCAAGACACAAAAGGCTGAAACAACTAATTTTAATATGGCAAACAGTGGGACACAGTTAAAGGAAAAGAGATATTACTTAACATATTATATTTTAAAACTCAGTTGGAATTTATAGATATAAACCTGAGGTTAAGAACAAAAAGATAAAGATAAATTCTCTCATATTGTTCTACACATTTCAATAACCAAAAAAGACACTAAAATAACTCACTGGAATTTTAGATGAGCAAAATTGCAGAAAAGATCCTAATAAACACAATCTGGTTTTTACAAAGACTAATTTAAAAAGCCTTTCTAGAAAAGAAAATACCAAATGATGGAATTACTTACCAGAACTGTGGCAGTAGTCCATATATTGTGGAACTTGGATTGTGAAGGCTATCAAGTCTGGAGCTAAAAGAGATTCTGGCTTCCTACTCTCATTCAGCCACTTGGTGCTATGGAGGTCTTTAGTGTCAGAAGGACCCTGAAGCAAAGGAATCAACTTCTCTTTTCCATTGTCACCTGAACAAAAACATTTAGTAAAAAACAAAATAAGCAAACAAACACCAACATAAATGTTAGTAAGTAAAATATTATTGGAGTAGCATAAAGGTGCTTGATCTTAAAAACAGATTAACATCATAATATTTCAATTAGATTCGGTATCATTAGCTGCATATATACTTACACGTTTAATGACTGTGGCTGATAAAAGCATTTCTAACTTAAAATTATGTTGAAACATTCTGCTAGTGAATGTAGAATATGTTCAAAAAGGTTTATAAAAGAAAGTAACGTGAACACTGTCTTCTAAAACATTATACAGAGTCTGTACTAATATCAACTTATGTTAAAATTTATTTTGTACTGAGTAATTACAAATGAGGAAAATACTATGAAATAAATCACTGGTAGGAAGGAGGAGTCAGTTACACCCCCAAATTCAAAGTAGTAGGGTTTTGTTTTCAATCTTAGTATACTAAAATTTTTATTTAATATTTTAGTGTCATATATAACTTCTAATTCTTCCAAAAGTATGATATGCCTTCAGTTTTTCTCCACCATAACTTCTTAAAAACATTCATTTTTATAATTAAAAATTTATTTCTTTAAGTCATCAAGTATCATTCTGGCTCTATTCAACTTTTTAAAGTAAAACTAGAAAAAATTAAAACCTCTGATTCATAGAAACAATGAGTAAATTCTTATTTCAGTAACGCTCCTTGTAAAATGCAAGGCCAATTCTCCTATACAGGCAATAAAGTTTTACACGGTCCAGCTGCACATACCTGGGGCTTTGGCACAAATTTTTATTGATCCCACGGTCCCAGAGGCACATTTGACCAATGATGTGCTGCAGTACTTCAATTCAACATTCTGGATTGAGCCCTCAAGAGTTGGCAGGGGATTCTTAGATTTCACACCTAATAAAAGAAAACTGCAAATGTACTAGCCGATTGAATTTAAATAATTTTTATACTCCTTCACCAAGGCATTTAAACTTAATTATACTTTAATTATCCACCTCAGATGTTCTTACAGTATTTGTGTTAGGTTTCAGAGTGCAGTGTTTAAAAGGTGAAAGGATGCAATTTTTAACTAAATGGGCTGAACTCTCATAACTATACTTAGTTCTTGATTACTTAGGTTCAAAAGGTAAAATATACAAATATTTACTTTAAAAACAAGAGGTTTTTTTTTTTTAATACTTGGCTTTAAAATATCTGATAATAATTTTCTTTTTGAAAAAAATGTAATGCATAAGTTGAGTTTAGCTTTGGCAAGGTGTTTATAGAGGAAACTGCTTGAGTAAACAAAACATCTTGTTCAGATGGATTGAGGAAGTAGAAACAGTTAATTTAAAAGACAATAATGGGATTTTTATCAAGTAACCAAAAAAGTAAATATTAACATCTCTCCTACCTACTTCTTGTTGAAGGATAGAGATAATAATTACCATAAATAAATGACTGGAGAAAGTGGAGAAAATCCAGATCGGTTACAAAGAGTAAGTGAGAATTACATAGGCAAAGAAGCAATAGAACATTATTTTGACAGTACTGACAACTATTACAATGAAGGTGATGATGATGGTGATGATGATGATGATGATGATGATGACGACGATGACCACTCTAACATTTAGTGAGGTCTAACAGTATCCTATACATTTAAACCCACTGAATCCTCATAAAAGCCCAACAATATAGTTTTACTATCCTCATTTGAGAGAGAATACTGTGAAGTAGAGGAGTTAATTAAAGTTTGTTCAATGCATTACCATTGGCAAATGAAAGAGGAGAAATGTTTAACATAATCTAATCACCACAGACTTTTCTCCTTTTTAATAAATTGAGTTTATTGGTACATTTCAGTAATACATTATGATAATATTCAGAATTGAGAATTTGTACCTGTACACGATATATCTTATTTTTTCCCATTGCCCCGCTCTGTTCAAATCTCTAACCACCACATGTACATAAGCTTTGTTCTTGTTTTTTCCTTTACCATCAAATTTTTTCTTTCCTATCTTTGTTTTTCTCTAACTTCCCCAGTTTCCCTTTCCCTGTTATCTTCCTATTTCACAACACCTAACATACATTCAGGACCTCATTTACATCTTCAGTTTTTCACACTAGAGAAACAATATGGTATTTAAATATGTGTGTCCTATTTATTTCCCTTATGAGTATGGCCTCAAGATGCATCCATTTAGCTATGAATGCTCCAATTTATCATTCTTCATAGCTGAGTAATACTCCATTTTATAAAATAACCCTATCTTCTCTATCCAATCTTCTTTGACAGGCACTTGGGCTGTTTTGAAGATTTAGCTATCACAAACTCAGCTGCTATAAACATAGGTGCACATATGTTACTGTGGCATGAGGCTTTTAATTCTTTCATAAATATATCAAGAAGGGGTTAGCACAGTCAAATGGGACCTCCAATGCTGATTTTGAGATATCTCCATGTTTATTTCCACAGTGGTGGCACCAATCTACATTCTCACCAACAGGGGAGAAGGGTTCCTTTCTTCCCCAAAGCCCTGTTAAAATCTATTATTGGTTGATTTCTTGATAGAAGGCACTTTTTCTGGAGTGAGGTGGAAACTCAGTGTTGTTTTCATCTGCATCTCTTGATTGACTAGTTATTACGCCAAACCCTTCCATTGGAGGAAAGATAGCCTCTTTAATAATGATGCTAGAAAAACTGGGTTTCAACCTGTAAAAGACTAAAACTAGACCTAAACCCTTCACAATGCACTAAAAAGAAATCAAAGTAGATTAAAGATCTAAATTTTTTAAACTGCTGGAAGATAGGTTACGTAGAACTCTTGGAGATACTGGCATAGGGAAAGACTTTATGAACAAAATCTCAGTAGCACAGGAACTAGCACAAAGAATCAACTGTGATCTCACTTTATTAAAAAGCTTCTGTATAAAAGAGAAACCACCACCAGAGGGAAAAGACAACGTACATCATGGGAAAAAAAACTTTATCAGTTATTCCACAGACAAAGATCTACTATCTAGAATATATAAAGAACTTTAAAAAATCAGATACCCCTAATGTAAATACCCAATTCAAAAATGGGGTACTGGTATCAACAGACATTTTTAAGGTCAAGAAGTAAAAGGAAAAAAAGAAGTAAAAGCAGTAAAGAAATAGGATTTTTTTGTCTTTTTTGCCATTCACTGTGCCTATATTAATAAATATCAAAGAATCTTATCTCCATTATTTTCCTTCTGTTTTTTTGGGCAATTGCCTGATACCATCATTCACATTTGAAGTTTCTTCACCAAGTATGAATAATTAAGAAAGACATAAACTGTCTTTGCTAAGTATACTAAAACTAATTCTAAAATCTTGGGTTTAAAACTTTAATGCATTCAAGAAGACTGTATAATATCTCCACAAGACTATGGCAGAGTCTTTCTACATTGTGGCTCAAGAATGGGCAATTTAACTAACACACTAAATGACATGCAAATGGCTAATGGTATTATCTTGGTTGTTTTTTTTGTTTATGTGTTGTTTTTTAGGTGAATTGTTTTTTTGTTTTGTTTTGTTTTGTTTTGTTTTCTTGAGACAGGGTCTCGCCTTGTAGTACAGGCTGGCCCTGAATTCACTATGTAGCCCAGGCAACCCTCAAACTCAAAGCAATCCTCCTGCCCCTACCTCCCGAGTTCTGGAATTACAGGCATGAGCCACCACCCCCAGCATTGTGATATGTGATACAGAGGATTGAACTCAGGACCTTTTGTTTGCCAGGCAGACACCTAAACCTCTGAGCTAAATCCCTGGCTCCTAGAGGGTACCATCTTGAAAAACAGGATCACACATACCCATCCTTATTTTAGAAGGAGTATTATTTTGCTAATTTTTATTTGGCCATTATATATTTATGTATTAATTAGTTGCTAGTTACCAATATTTGACACCAGTGCTGCATTTAAAATAGTATCTGTTATCCTCAGCAAGCATTTTAAGCTGGAGTAGGTTACAGACTTTCAGGAGTCCAAGAAATCTATCACATAATATCTAAAATGCTGTATATTTGGTCATCTGACTAAGGCATTTTACCAGATTTTTTAAATCCATGATTCAAAAAAAATTAAATATTTCAAAAATTAAATGGCATCAGTTTACAAAATCACTATAGCATTAATACAAATTATCACAGCATCTAATACTGTCTGAGAACCTTACTAAGTGACATGTACATTGCCTACTTTATTAACTATATTTAGAAAGAACAAAGTAGATATTACTATATTATTTAATATATAGGAGGATGAAGACATAAAGAAATAACAAAATTCCCCAAAGATGCAATCACAAAATGGCAAAGCCTGGATTATACTTGCTACAAGAAAAGATGCTGAGCTATTCTGCATCTTTAATTCTACTGTAGTTATAATGGACAGTTTACCCTTCTTCAAATACTATGCTAAAATGGGGAAGATATACAACTGAGTAAATTTTACACTGGTTCCCAAGCCCCATAGACTCAGTCAATGTCAATTTTTCAAAAATTATAAGAACCTAGAGAGGAGTGAGCAGGTAAGAGGGGCTTGAGATTTAGCTCGGTATCACTGTGCCTGCCTGGCAAGTACAAGATCCAGAGTTTGATTCCTAGTACTGGGGGAAAAAAATCATCTCAATGGTTTCTCAGAGTGTTCAGAACTGAAAGAAAGAAATAAGTTTTTAATAGATACAAAAGGAAAAGGAATCCAGATCATAGAAATGATTTTGTTTTGAAAATATAACAGTGCTTCTTTTCCAGTTTATAAAGTTCAGGATTCTACTTCAAATCATCTTTGTCAATATTTTGTGCATGATTTATATGAAAATTATCACTAGAACTTGCCAGAAATCTCTTTTGTTTTATTCTTGTTTTTGTTTGTTGGCAGTACTAGCTACAGAACAATGAACCTCCACACTGAGCTATATCCCTAATCCTTTTCAGTTTTTATTTTTCTATACTAGAAGTTATTGAGGTTTGTGTCCTACCAAAAAGAGAGCAGTAAATTAAGAAAAGAGCCCATATAGACTGGAGATACAGCTCCATGGTAGCACAATGGCTAAACATGCAGTCGCTAGATTCACTTTTTTAATTTTAAAAAGAAGAGGGACATAAAAGGAAGGAAGAGAAGAAGGGAGGGAATGCATGATGCAAAAAAGGAGAAAGGGGGAACCTGAACAATGATAAAAAAGAACTTCAAAATATTTTTATAATATATGAAGTTTTAACAAATGAAGATTGAAATAGGAAAAAAGTGCACTAAAAGAATTCAAAAGTTAAAACATGTTTTCGAAAATACTGAAAAAAAGGCTTATGTTTTGGCCAGATTATGGGAGAATTAATTTAGAAATATACAGAACACTATAATCAAAGAATAGCAGTTACAAAATAAGCCAATAATAATTCCAAGAATAAAAGTTATATAAAAGAAAGTTAACTGGTACTAGATAACATGTACATACATGGTCATAGTACGTCCCTGTTGAATATAGATTCAAGCAAAAACTATGATATAATCAAAAACATAGGAGGAAAAACTAAAGACAATGATTATTTGACCTGAAAGCTAAATCCTTGATGGTACACAAAATAATAATGCTCAAAAAGAACCCAAGACTTGTAAATATGTTACAAGGCAAAGGAGAAATAAAGTTCCTAATCAACTGACTTTATAACAAGACGGTGATCCTATATTATTCAGCAAGAGCCAAGGTAATCAGAAGAATTCTTTATTTAAAAACTTTTTTTAGTACAAGTTTGTTCTACATGCAGTATATAATTATCTTGCAGGGTGGATACAGGTATATACCATAGCCGATTTCTTTTTATAATCCTCCTGCTCTCCCTCATTCCTCCTCTCATTCCCCTTCCCCAATTATCATTCTTGTTGACACTATAAGTATTAGCTCATCTTATGGGATATAATATTTACATTCATTGAAGTTATGATGTTCCTGTACATGATACATTCTTCTACTTCTTTCCAGCTCCCTCCTTCCTCATCCTTTCCCTTGTTCCCGTGGACTCATTCTCTATTGCAAGAAATCCATCCCCTTGTCCCTTTTGACCCATTCTTTATTTCCATTGTTCATACTTTTCTCACTAAAATGAGAAACTTGAGGGTTTTTAACTTGTTGTCTGGATTATTTCACTCACTATTACACCCTTCAGATGCAACCATTTTCTTACAAACACCTCAAATTTGTAATTCCTTATAGGCAAGTAGTATTCTACTATGTACAGATAACACATTTTCTTTATCCAACTGTCTATTAATGAGTATACAGGCTGCTTCCAGGATTTAGCTATTAGAAATTGTACCACTATAAACATTGGTTTGCATGTATTGTTATAGCATGATGTATCAAAAGAATTATTAAAAATAGGAGGACACAGAAAAGAAAGAGATACAATGACAGAAACAACATCCCAAGAAATACTGTGTTATAAAATGGATGCAACTGGAGACTGTAACATTAAATGAAACAAATCAGATAAAGAAGTTTAATGTCATATATTTTCCCTTATAAGAGAAACCCAGGGTAAAAATACAAAGAAGAATAACAGAGAAATGCTAAGACAAAGGAAGATAAATCTTATGGAAAACTGAAGGGGAAGGGAAGGAAGAAGGAAGACTGGAGACCGGAAGGAGTGGAGAGAACGTGGATGCAAATTGAACTGGTTTAGTGCAGGGGATTTAGCTCAATGGCATTGCGCCTTGCCTCAAAAGTACAGGTACAAAGTTGGCCAAAAAAAGGAAGAATTTACAACAAAAACAAAAAGAACTGCTTTGTGTAGGGAAAAATGTAGTCAGTTTCCTGGGACAACCAGTTAAGCAGAACTTCTGAGCTCTTATGTAGAACTCCTGAGTCTCCCTGTCATCAGGACGTTCCCCAGGCTTTGTTAATTTGAATTCATTCCATAATAAAAGGGCTGTTGGAAGACAGATGGGGCTCAGTCTCCTAGGCTGTTCTCCCTGCTGGAACTCATCCCTGAGTGCCTCTGTTTCCTTCCTCAACCCCGGACATTATATCGGATTTACACCGACTGCTTTGTTTCTATACCTGTAACTACTTCCTATAAGGAATGTGATCTTTATGTGCTATAAACACAGTAATACGAAATTAGAATTTTTTTTTAAAAAAAGGAAATGCTGGATCTAAAGAAAAAGAAATGGGGCCTAACGCCCAGAAATACAGAAGGTTTCTAAAAGCTGGGCAAGGCAAACAGATTGTCTTCTTGAGCCTCTACTACGGTGTGCTACTCACAATGTGATTTTGGTTGAGACTCGATTCAGACTTGTAAACTACAGAATTGTAAGAACATGAATGTCTTGCTTTAATGTACTATGCTTATGGTAATTTATTATACAGAGTAACAACAGGAAACTTATATATATCTTCAAATCCAGTGTAGGTTTAAAGTAACTTAAACACAGAAAATTTTTAAATTCCAATAAAATAAACTTTCTTAGAAATTTCAAAGAAGAAAGAAGAAAGAAGAAGAAGGAAAAGGAAAAGAGAAAGAAGAGGAGGAAAGAGTATGAAGAAGAGGAAGAAGGAGAAATAAGGACTGGACATGTAGCTTAGTGGTAGATACATGCTTACCGTCACAAAGTATTAAGGAAGTTAATCCAGAAACCACTACAATACCTTTATTCTGCTACAGACATAACTATCAAATAGCTGTAAAATCTTGGAATTTAAAAGCTTCAGCTTGGAACTTAAAATCTCAGTTTCTTCACCTGAAAAAAGTAAGGAATTGGATTTGAGAGTAACTGAGATTGTTTTTGGCTCCAATAGGCAATTAAGATGCAGAAGATGAGAGAAATGAATATTACAGGATAAAAGATTTTTTAAACTGCTCTTTCAGATAGAACTATTATCATATATCTTCAGTATACTTTATTTGATAAGAAAACTTGCAATGAATAATTAAATAAATTAGTTATACTTTTGAATGTATAGTAGGAAATATGAAGTAAGCAAAGTCTGCAATGAAAGAAAAATTGCAAGGAATATTATAAGTATGTTTACAAACTGGTATTGCAAGAAAAACTTTCCAAAGGTTTTATATGGCCACTTAGACTCTACAACTGCAAAGCCAAGTAAAGAATGATAATTATTGTTCTTTTTTTTTTTTAAGGTTTTTTGAGACAGGGTCTCGCTTTTGTGGTTCAGGCTGGCCCTGAGCTCAGCCTCCAACTCACATCACAATCCTCCTGCCTCTGCCTCCCGAGTGCTGGGATTACAGGCGTGAGCCACCACGCCCGGCACTGTGGTATGTGGTACTGGTTGCTGCTGGGTGTGGGTCTCGGCACCCAGTATTGTTATGTGGTTACCGGGGAATCGAACCTGGGCCCTTGCGCTTGCAAGACAGGCGCTGGAACCACTGAGCTAACTCCCCGGCCCAATAATTATTGTTCTTAATAACACATAACAAAGTGATGGAACAGCAGGTGAGTTTTCTACTTTTCATAAAAGTTCTTGGCTTAAATAATAACAAATGGATAGTTATGATTATTTGGCACTGTCTCCATAAACACAGTGTAATAGATATGGGAAGATAATAGAGTGTTGAGCAGCAGTAAATCATCTTCTCCACAGGGAGAACAAAGAGAGGGACCTCAACACAGAAGAGGGAGGTAACAAATGGGACTTTCACCCTTAATACCAACTTGTGGGACAGGAAAGATTGGAACCTACAGAGGCATGAAGACAACAGGTGAATCCAGAAGTCACCACAGAGAAATGCTTCAGAGAAATGGAGTAGTGGATGCTGCGGGCTGCAGTGGCTGGTGAGTGGTTATGATTCAAATATTCCTAGGAGAAGGCAATTGGCTGGTTGTCATTTTGGAAAAAGGCTAACTAAACCATCTCAGGGCTGCCAGTGTCAGGGCAAGATGCAGCCATACAAGATAATCTGAGATCAGAGAGCCAAGTTCAAGCTGGCAAGAAGCACCTAAAGTATTATAGGCTGAATGACTTGGGTCTGGTTTCATATCCAGAAACCAGAAGCAGCCTGAGTATTATTAATAGAAAAGTTGAAATCAAGGATTTCTGGGATTATCCATCATTCTACTGTAATTAAATTGCAGGTTTGCTGGGATCAACCAACACGAACTTGGGTTCTGTCCGTCCCCTTTATCTATCAGTAACAACAGAGACATATCCTGAAGTAGATTCTTTTTTTCTTGTTTGTTCTTGTTTTTATAAGAACATGAAGACTATTTCTAGTGTTTTTGGTGGTGATATTTTGCTCTATCTTGTTTCTGTTTCTTCTCTCCTTTACCTTCTTCCTCAACTTTCCGAAGCTTGCATCATCTTCACTTGCTCTTCCTCCTTGGTTCTAGTTTCTTTCTCTTCTTCTCTATTTTTTCTTCTTACTCTAAATTTTTTCACCTGGGGGTAAAATCATTCTACTGAGAGGGCATTTATCATACATAATTTATTGGCTTGTTTTACATTTTTTTATATAACTACTAATGTTTATAGAGTTAAAAGTAGTAAATAAAGGGCAGATATAAACCATTACAGTTACTATATCCTTGTAATAAGTCTCAAGATAAGTGCCCCAGCTTTGCTCTTTTCAAGATATTTTTTGGGGGCCGGGGTTTTAGCTCAGTGGTGCCGGCGCCTGTCTTGCAAGCCAAGGTGATTCAGTTGTTCTTCCTTATATGCCAAGATCCAAGATTCCCTAAGGGTTATAAAAAAAATGCTATCAAAGAACCAGAGATTATGCTAATTAGGCAGTAATTTCTCATCCTTGATAAACTGAAGAGGTAGAATCTTGCAACAGATTCAAAAGCCAAAAGCAATCTACCTCTAGAAAATATCTTTGAAAAGTAGTCATTTAAAAGAGTTCTTCATA
Source organism: Petromus typicus (assembly GCA_004026965.1). Classification (NCBI taxonomy): domain Eukaryota; kingdom Metazoa; phylum Chordata; class Mammalia; order Rodentia; family Petromuridae; genus Petromus; species Petromus typicus. Next base: position 119,811 of record PVIR01001056.1, on the reverse strand, counting down.
TTAATAATAAAGCTGCCCACCATAAGCAATTTACATTCATCAACAGAAAAACTAAATGAAGAAAAAAGGAAAGAAGGAAAGTTAAAAGACACTGAAGCAAGAAGCAACTTTAGACTCCCAGAAGGCAAACTCAAGAGGGCAGTGAGGTAGAACAACCCAAAAGCCACCTACATGAACTCGCAAATGCTAACAGCAGAATTTGATGAATAAGGTTCTAGAAAAACCTGTAATTATTAAAGAGATAATAATAATTAAGGCCATGGTTAGTGAATCTAGAGTACAATCAGATTTTTTTAATAGAGGAAAATGATTTAACTCAATGCTCAATATAGGAGAGAAAAGGAATCCATGGAACAGAAACAGATATCTATGTGATTAAGAATTATATTGAAAGAATACAGGAAAACCAGTTCATATGAGAACAGAAAATCAGATCTAGAAGACAAGTTTAAGTTAGTGATCGTGAAAACAAAAATTTCTGAAAAATAACAAAGCAACATGAAAATTAACCCAATAGCTGCTACATGATGCAAAGAAGAACAATATAAGATTGATCAGTCAGTGAAAAAGCAGAAGATAGCATGAACCATATTTTTTTAAAAAAGAAAAAACCTATTCACAAAAGTAATGCCAAAAATATCCCAAGCAGGGAAAAGAATTTCATATACAGATAAGTGAGGCATATAGAAATCAAATTAGCCGTCAACAGACAAAAACTACAGCAAGATATGTAATAGTGAAGATTCCAGAAATTCAATACCAAAACAGAATATTAAAACCTGTTAGAGAAAAGAAACAAATCACTTAGAAAGTAAAGTCCATCAGAAACACAAGAGAGTTCTCAATATAAACAATCAAGCAAAGGAAAGCTTGGAGTGAAATATGTCAAGGCCAAAAGAAAATGACCTCCAACCCAACCTCTTCCAAAACTATCTTTCAAAACTAAAGAGAAGTAAGATACTTTGAGGACAAAGAACACCTAAAGAAATTCATGATCACCAAACCAGTACTACAAAATGTTCTAAAGGATACTCTCTAGACAGAGATAAGGAACACAACAATGCCATGAACTCCAATAGAATGAATCTACCAAGTAATGCAAGCACTTAACAGAGGAAAATGAAAAGGAATCAATAATAGAAAAACTGTAAGACAAGTAAAAGTCAGTATCTAGCCATTGTAACCATCTATGTAAATGGTCTCAATTCACCAATCAAAAGAAACACAGCACAATTTAGCAAGAAACAAGATCCAACACTATACTACATATAAAAGACATATTTAACTAAAAAAATTATAGACTGAAAGTTGAAAGATGGGAAACAATGTTCCATGCGACATTAAACAAGATGAAAAGTAGGAACAGTTATTACATTTCCTTATGAAGTGGATTTTAAGCCAGTATTGACCAAGACAGACACAGGTCACTGTATACTTAAGGGAAAAATCCAAGAGGAAAAGATAAAAAAATATATAAATATATGCACCATATACCAGCACATCCATATAAAACAAACAAAAATGAACATAAAAAATATAAATATGTTCTAAATAATTGTAATTAGGCAACTCAGTAACTCACTATCACAAATAGACAAAAATAAATAAAACACAATCTTTGAAAAAAATGAACTTAGTACATGTGTAAGTATTCCACCCCTACCAGAATACACATTCTTCACATGGAAATGTTCTCCAAAACAGACCTCATATTAGCTTATAGAATATGCTTAAATAAATCTAAATGAAATGAAATTGTCTCATGAATATTAACATACCATAATGAAATAAAATTGGAACTCAATAGCAAAAGAAACCATAAAAACTGCATAATTACATGGAAATTAAAGAACACCCTCCTAAAAAATTAATGGGTCACAAATGAAATTAAAGAAGAAATGAGGCAGTTTTTACAATAAAATGATAATGCCAATACAACACAGCAAGAATTACGGAATGCAATGGAAGTAGTCCAATGATAAATACAACATCAGAAAAACAGAGTGAACTCGAATAAACCTTATCTTGAAACTTCTAGAAAAGAACAGAAAGTCAATCTTGAGCTTATATAAGGGAAAAAATTATAAAAATCAAAGCAGAGGGCCAGGGATTTAACTCAGCGATTCCAGTGCCTGCCTTGCAAGTGCAAGGGACAAGGTTCAATCCCCAGTAACTACATACAATGTGAGGCGTGGAGACTCACACCCAACAGCAATCAGAACCACATACCATAGTGCCAGGCATGGTGGCTCATGCTTGTAATCCCAGCACTTGGGAGGCAGATGCAAGAGGATTGCTAGGAGTTTGAGGTTGAGATCAGGGCCAGCCTGAACTACAAAAGCAAGACCTTGTCTCAAAAATAAAATAAAATAAAATAAAAATTAAAAGAGATATTACTATATAAATGTATGAACATATGTTTGCAAAGAATTATTAAAGGATATGATGGGGAAAAAATCACAAAATTCACTTTAAAACACAGAACAAGATCTTTCTCTCTCCCTTTCCTCTCTTTCTCCTTCTCTCTCTCTTTCTTTCTCCTTCCCTGTACTTCAGATTGAATCAAGGGAAAAATGCTTTAAAAAAAAGCAAGTCAGAAAGCTATGACAACATGTGAAGGGAAGGAATGGGAGGATATGTCTGCCATCATGTATCTGCTATTGTATACAGGACTCTTAAATCTCAACAAATATGCTTCACAAATGGGCAAAAGACTTGAATGGCTACTTCCTCAAAGAAAATATACAAGTATCCAATAAGAAGATAAAAGTGTGTTCAGTTTCACTAATGATTACACAAATGGAAATCAAAACTACCATGAGAGACAACCTAACACTATTAGAAAGGTAAATACAAAAAAAAAAAAAGAAACTATGTAAAGGATTTGGAGTAACAGGGACGTTGGGAACTATGGGTAGGAATGTAAAATGGTACAATCTCTGACAACACATTATAGCAGCTCCTCAAAAAAGTAAAAGGAGAGCTATCATATGACCTAGCATTGGCACATCCTGAGACACAGAAACACAAAGTACCTCTCAAAAAGATATCTGAATACTCATGTTCACAAAAACATTACTGCAATAGCTACAATGTGTAACCCAAGTATGCATGTATACATAAATACCTAAGCAAAACTGTGAAATGTTCACTGTCAGACACAACAAATCATTATTTAGCCTTTAGAATGGAAATAATCCTGGCATTCTACAATGTGGATGATCTCTGAAGACATCAATGCTATAAATAACATAGACTGAAAAGGACAATTAGTGAAAGATTCCACTTATCTCAGGTACTTGGAGTACTCAAAATCATAGACACAGAAAATGAAGATTTACAGGGGCTTAGAGAAGTAGGAATAAAGAGTTGTTGATTGGCATCGAATTTTAACTTTTTCAACAGTCCTAGAGATAAAGTGAATTTAATATCACATTTTAAAATGACTAAGACGGTAAATTTTGTCATATATGTTTTACTGCAATAAAAAAGAAATGGTCTTAAGTCTTTTTTTTTTAAGGTAATAATTACTGTCTCCTGAGCATACAAAATTTAGAAGTTGTTATGACAGTCTGAAGTCAAATATGGCCCTCTTTATGAATTTAACTTATTTCTATTTTGATAATAAAAACAACTATTCACAGGATGAAACTCCTATGACAAATATACTAAAAGTTTAATGAATCACTTAATAAAGTAATTAGTAGGTATTTGTTAAACAAATTCATGAGCTCATGAAATTAATGGACCAGTAGATATTTAAAAGCAACTGCACATAAGAGGAAATAAAACAGTAATAAAGACATGACAAAAGATCAATCTTACTGTAGGTACAGCAAAATGAATAAAAAGACAAGTGAAGTGTCATCTGTATGCCCAATCTACAAAGTTTAATGTTGTTAAGACTTTTTTAAACACCATCATTCCCACCTAAATTAAATATTAATGGAATAACTTAGAGGAATAATACTTTCAATGTCTTATTTCTATGGTTTACAACTTTATAACAAGTTATTTCAGTTGTGAAAATTTTTCCAAATGATAAAAGAAAAATACTTATAAAATGGAACAAAAATCTCCAGACTCTTAAGGAAATATATTTTTAAAATGGTAGGAAGAATAAGAATGAAAAATCTGGACAAAGACTGAGCTTTAAATTATTCACAAATCACTGCAGCTACAAATCCCAAAGAAACTAATGTTACTACAGACCAATTCAGAGTAAGATACCACATCAGGCAGATTTCATAGGTTAAACTAAGAAATAATAGCTTCAATAAATGGGAGTCTGCTAAAGATCACAGATAGCTTCAATATAATAAAAAAGAAACATGAGATTTGTAAATGACTTTTTAAATAGTTATTGAAGTAAACTAGTACCACTTCAAGGAAGACAACATAAACTCAGTTTCCTATTTATCATGCTAAAATTACAACTAAATACCACATATTATATATAAGAACAACAACAAAAAGATCCTAAGAGGTGGAGCAAAGTAAGTTAGGGATCTCTGAACTCAAAGAATGACACAGTAGGCAGATGCATGTCTTTGTTTTTGCCTTATATATTACAGTTTGCCTCATCCAGTTTGGAAGCTGAAGAAACCAGCAATTCAGAAAGGTAAATAGGTACAGACACAAAAAGTCCCAACAAAAACCTTGCTTTCCCCAGCCAAAGTACCAGAAGAGGGGATCATAGTAATATATAAATCTATTCCAGCTAAATGTCACCTTTCAAACAATAATAAAGGCCAAATGAGGAGCACAGATTTCTACATTTGATCTTTCTAACAGAAACCCCACAGCTCCTGCCTGGAAAAAAGACTAAACAGGAAGCCTAGACTTGCAACCCAACCCAGTGACATGCCCTTCCCTTTGTGGCTACACAGGTTTCAAGATGTTGTAAAGAATTAGATATTTATTTTACCAATCCCTAGTAATAACATCCATCAGCACCATATCATAGGGAATAATATGGCAAATAAAACACTGCAAGCAGGAAAGTACTAGGGAGATTAAGCCAGAATTTCCATAAGTACAAGAATCTCTCTGACCTTATGAATTAATGCAGGCTAAGTGAAGAATCTAGACATCTACCAGCTCCTCTCAGTGACAAAAGACATATCCTCTTTCTCTCCTTTCACAGGAGAAGTCAGCTAAGTCAGACTTAAATGAAATGTAGGCTCTGAAAACACAACAGTAAATTTCTAGATTTCAAATGAAAGCCATTGATCATACCAAGCATCGAAGGATCCCAAACTGATCACAAAAAGATACTCACTCTTGAGATGACAAAGATACTAGATTTAACAAAGGTTTTTAAATTAGTCATCAAATCAAAAATGTTTTAGGTAACAATTTGAAGCATGTTTGATATAAATTATGACTTTTAGGAATAGGAACCAATACTTTAAAAAGAAAATAAATTAACCAAATAATTGTAAGATTGAAAAAGATGTAACAACCACAAGATATTCAATGAACTCAGATTTCTGTCATCAGAATCCTGAAGAAAATGAGGAGAAAGATACGGTAGAAAAAAATTCAAAATACAATGAATAAAAAACCCCTAAATCTGGTGTAAGACATTTGGTAAAGATTTTCTAATTTGACAAAAGATTAAGAAGTTGAGCTAACTTCAGGCCGGGGAGTTATCTCAGTGGTTCCGGGGCCTGTCTTGCAAGTGTAAGGACCTGGGTTCGATCCACGGTAACCACATACCATACCTGGGTGTGGAGACTCACGCCCAGCAGCAACCAGTACCACATCCACAGTGCCGGGCGTGGTGGCTCACGCCTGTAATCCCAGCACTCGGGAGGCAGAGGCAGGAGGATTGCTGTGATGTGAGTTTGAGGCTGAGCTCAGGGCCAGCCTGAACCACAAAATAAGACCCTGTCTCAAAACATAACAGAAATCTGAAAATTAGAAAAATATGCAAACATAATAGAAATATGAAAATTAGAAAAATATGCAAAAGAGCAAAAAATTACACTCCATGTACAGAGGAAACCAATTCAAATTAATTCAAAATTCAGATATTTCATTAGAAATCAGAGAGGTCAGGAGAAAGTAGCACATTTATAAACTGCTGGTAGAAGATAGTGCTAGTAATAATGATAAAGCTATATTCAGTTAAAAGTAGCTTTTCAAAAATGAAGGTGAAACACATTTTCAAATGCATGGAAACCAAGTAAATCTGTCAGCAGAATACCTACTCTAAGAGCTAAAGCAAGTTCTCCTAACAGGTAGTTAATAAGAAGGACCTTTGTAACATTAGAAAAGCAGAAAGAATATGAGAGGTAAATCTAAGGTAGGGAACATAATGGGCATTCCTCTTGAATTTTCTAAAACATGGAGGTTTTTTTGAGATACAATTAATATCTGATGTGATTTTCAATAGACCGAAGTATTTAAAACAATCATAATCAAGGGAGCAGAGAGGTTCCTAAAGAGTCTCTAGACTTCTCATGAACTGGAATGATAATGATACTAGTGAATTGTGGTAAGTTAGGTATATGAAATGGAATACCTAAAAATAATCACAAAAATATTCAATGAGATTAAACTAAGAAATCACTTAACAAAATCCAAAATGGAATTTTAAAAAATATTTAAGTAACCAACCCCTAACTGCACAGGCAAAATAAAACAGACCAAAGTAGCTGGAAAAAAAATGGTACAGTTAATATCTAACATGTTAACAGTTTTATTAACTATAAGTAATATATAAGTTAAAAACTAAGATTTCAGTACTGGATAATAAAACAGGATCAAACCTTATGAAGTTAAAAAATTCGTTTCAGGGGCCGGGGATATAGGTCAGTGGTTTCGGCGCCTGTCTTGCAAGCGCAAGGACCCGGGTTCGATCCCTAGTAACCACATAATAATACTGGGTGTGGAGACTCACCCCAGCAGCAACCAGTACCACATACCACAGTGCTGGGCATGGTGGCTCATGCCTGTAATCCCAGCACTCGGGAGGCAGAGGCAGGAGGATTGCTGTGATGTGAGTTTGAGGTTGAGCTCAGGGCCAGCTTGAACTACAAAGCGAGACCTGTCTCAAAAAAACCTAAAAAAAAAAAGAAAGAAAGAAAGAAATTCATTTCAAATGTATTCATTTCAAATAAAAAGTATTTGACAGATTAGTGAGGTAGCTAAGACTCCAAGTGGCATGATACAAAAAATGTTCACCTCAGCATGTCATAATCAACATTCAAGAAGCCCAACAAAAGAACAAAATATTGAATGCACTCAGTAGAAAAGAAATAAATCACATACAAAAAAAAGTCCATCAGGATTCCAGCAGACTTCTCAAAGCAAACATTAAAGTCAAGCAGATCCTGAATTACAAACCAAAAAAAGAAAATCCAACCTAGATTGTTGAATCCTGCAAAACTTTCTTTCAAACTCAAAGAAAAAATAAGATATTATCACAAAAAAGAACATCTAAGAAACTTCATGTGAACAAAACCTGCACTCCAAAAATTCTAAATAATATCTTTGAAAAAGACAATAAATGTCACAATCCTATGAGATTGAACAGAGTGAACTCATTAAACAAAGCAACTGAATGGAAAGGAGGGAAAGCAAAAAATAAGAGTAGAGCACAGAAAAACATTGTAACAGAGCTAAATCAGTACATATGAGTTATGACCATTAATGGCAAAGGCCTCATTGTGCCAATTTAAAGTCACAGACTGGCAGAACAGTTTAAGAAGCAAGACCTTAAAGTAAGCTGTATACAAGAAACACATCTAATCCAGAAAAAATCCATAGACTGAAAGTAAAAGGATGGAAAACAATTATCCATGTATAGGAAAACGCAAAAAAAAAAAAATAGGAATGGCTATCTTATTTGCAGACAAAATAGATTTCAAACCAAAACTAATTAAAACAGTCAAAGAACTACACCTCCCCTTCATGCAAGGAGCAATCGAGGAGGAAGAAATGACATTCATAAATATTTATACATCAAACTCTAGTGCACCCAAATATATAAAACAAATATAAATGGACATGAAAAGCCAGATAAGCACTAGTACAATATTAGTAAGGAATTTCAATTCTCCAATGTCATAAATAGAAAGATCAACTGGACACAAAGTCAATAATGAAATACTTGAACTGAACCAAACTTTTGAATAAATGGACTTAATGGACATCTACAGAGTATTCTATCCCACAACATGAGAATATCTCATGTTACCCACTCATGGGTCATTTTCCAAAACAGACCACATGTTAGTTAACAAAAGTAAATGAAAAAGAACTAAAGCTATTCCCTTTATATTGTCAGAACACAGCACCTTGAAATCGGAGATCAAGAAAAAAAGAAAGTCCAAGATGCTCACAACACATGGAAATTGAACAACACTCTCCTGAGCAATCAATAAGTCAGAAAAGAAATCAGACAGTTTTTACAATTAAACAATAATGCTAATACAATATACAGAAATTTATTGGACACAATGAAAGCACTTCTATGAGGAAAATTTGTAGCAGTGAAGGCCCATACTAGGAAAACAAAGTGAGCTCAAGTTAAAAGTCTAATGCTGAACTGCAAACTACTAGAAAAAGAGGAACCAGATAAACCTAAAGCTTGTACAAAGAAGGAAATTATAAGGATTAGAGCAGAAATTAACACAATGGAGACGAGAGAATAATACAAAAAAAAAAATCAAAGAATCGAAGAGTTGGTTCTTTTCAAAGGATAAATAAAATTTACAAGTTCTTAGCTAACTTTATAAAAAAAGGATAGAAAAGGCTCAAATCCATGCAATTAGGAATGAAAGGGGTGAAATCACTGCAGATCCAGCAGAAATGTAGAGGATAATAAGAACTTAGTTTGAGAACTCATATTCCAATAAGATGGAGTATGGATATATTTCTAGACACATACAAACTTCCAAAGTTGAACATCAAAGATATAAAAATACTAAACATTTCATATGAATCTGTGAAATTAAAAAGGTAATAAATTAAAAAAAAAAAACCCTACCAACAAAGAAGCGTCCAGGTCCTGATGACTTTACTGCTGAAATCTGTAAGACTTTTAGAGAAGAGCTAATGTTATTATTCCTCAAACTTTTTGATGAAATCACAAGAGAACGAATACTCTCAAATTCATTCCTTGAAGCAACCATTACCTTGATTCTAAAAGCAGACAAAGATCCAACTAAAAAAGAGAACTGCAACTCAATCTCCCTAATGAAAACAGAAGCAAAATTCTCAATAAGATACTGGCAAACAGAATAAAGAGGATTATCCAGAGGATCACAAACTCTGATGAAGTTGGATTCATCCCAGGGATGCAAAGATGGTTTAACATATGTAAATCAATACATGCAATACACTACATTAACAGACTCAAGGACAAAAACCATACGATCATCTCAACAGATTCAAAGAAAACATATGACAATCAAACAACCACTAATGATCAAAACCCTACAGAATATTGGAAGAGATGGTGTTTATCTGAACCTCATAAAAGTTGTGTATCAGAAATCAACTTGTAGCATCAAAATATATGGTCAAAAACTGAAACCTTTCATGCTAAGATCAGGAACAAGACAAGGGTGTCCACTATCAACACTCCTCTCAAAGCCAGTTTTGAAAACATTAGCCACAGCAGACAAGAGGACAACAGAGAAGAGAAAGAAGTAAAAGGATAAAAACAGGAAAAAAAGAAGTTAGGCTGTCATTACTTGCTGTTAACATGATACTCTATATAGAAGACCCGAAAAAGTCAGCCAAAAGACATTAGACTTAATCCCAGATTTAGTAGCATAGGTAGATAAAAAATCAATACTCAAAAATCAGTAACTTTGTGTACACAAAAAATAAACTCACTGAAAGTGAAATCAAGGGAATCAATTCCTTTCACAATAGTATCCAAAAGCCAAAATATCTAGAAATCAACAAAACAAAGGAGCTAAAAGATCTCTACTCTGAACTACAACACTGTGAAAAGGGAGATCAGAAAATGGAAAGATGTCCCTTGTTCCTGGGTAGGAAGAACCAATTTTATCAAATTGGCCATACTACCAAAACTGCTATATAGATTCAATGCAAATCCAATTAAGATCCCAACAGCATATTTCACAGAGCTAGAGCAAATAATCGAGAAATTTATGCAGAACCACAAGAGACCTAGAATAGCAAAAGTAATTGTAGGCTTCAAGGACAGGGCATGGATATCGCAAGCCCCAACTTTAAACTATGTTACAAAGCCACTGTGATAAAAAACAGCACGGTACTGGAAAAGAAATAGACCTGAAGATCAGTGGAAGTAGATTAGAAGATCCAGAAACAGCCCCAGATATACTCAGCCACTTCATCTTTGACAAAGGAGCCAAATGTCCTCATGGAGGAAAGGTAGCCTCTTTAAAAAATGCTGAAACTTAGAAAAACTAAGTTTCAACCTACCAAAGATTAAAGCTAAATTGATCTATTTCTCCATGTACTAAAATAAAATCAAAGTGCACTAGAGACCTAAATATTAAAACAGAAACACTAAACCTTCTGGAAAATAGATTAGGTAGAACTCTTGGAAGACAATGGCACACGGAAAGACTTTAAGAACAAACCTAAGCAGCACAGGAAGTAGCAGGAGTCAACAACTGGGATCTCATCTAAAAGGCTTCTGCACAGCAAGAGAAACCACCACCAGAGTGAAAAGATAACCTATATTATAGGAAAGAATTTTTACCAGCTGTTTTTAAACAAAGGACTACTATTTAAAGTATATAAAGAACTCAAAAAAATCAAGACCCTTCCCAAAATGTAAAGACCCAATTTAAAAATGGTTATCTAAAATGAACAGACATTTTTCAGATGATGAAGTAAAAGCAGCTAATAAATATATGAAGCAATGGTCAACATCACTGGTCATTCAAGAGATGTAGATACAAACAACATTAAGATGCCACCTCCATCCAGAAAGAATAGCTGCTATCATGGAATAAACCAACATGAAATGCTGGCAGGGCTACAGGTAGAAAGGAACTCCTCTCCACTCTTATTGGAAATATAGAGATCAATGTGAAGATTTCTCCAAAAATTAGGATTAGAGGTCCCATTTTACCCTCTATTTACATTAGGCAAATACATGAAAGAATTAAAATTATCATACCACAGCAACATATTGCACCCATATTCATACCAGCACAGTTTATAATAGCTAAATGTTGAAATCAGCCAAAATGCCCTTCAATGGAAGACTGGATAAAGATGTGGTAATTTTTTTTAATAAAATGGAATATTTCTCAGACATAATGAATGATGTCTGAGTCACATATTCAGATGGATATAGGTTGATGACATAAGTGAAATAAAAAGGACACAGGTGTGTGAATACTATATTATTTCTCTGGTATAAGAACCTGAAGGTATAAATGAGTTTCAAAATGTATGATAGGTAATGTGAAATAGGTAGAAAATGTTCAAAAGGAAAAAGTAAAGGGCAGGTAGGAGAAAGTAAAGAAGGGAAAGAAAAAATTTGACATAAAAATGGAAAGAATGCTTATGTACATAGGGATTAGGCGTTGCAGGGAGGCAGGGAAAAGGGGTAAAAATAAGAATCAAAATATCTTATGTATAGGTACAAACTCTCCATGTTGAATGTTATCATAGTGCATATAAAAAGGTATTAATAGGTAATAAAAAGAGCGAAAAATCTTTAAATCTTTAAGTAGGTAAAGAGGTAAAGGAAAAATATTTATCTCAAAATTATAAATTTTGCTTAATAAATACACTGTGCTAAGAAAATAAAAAGAAAAGCTAAAGCCTACGCGATGATATTTGGAATTCACACATCTAACATAGGCTTAGAATCTTTAAGCACAACAATGAAAATACAGTCAATATAAAACTGGGTTAAATATATAAAAAGGTATTTCACTAAAGAAATATACAGACAGTAAATGGGCATAGAAACTGATACATACTATCATCTGTCCTGATATCAGTGAAATATAAATTATAACCACAATGGCATGTCAATATTTACTTATCTTAATATTTGAAACAAGATACAGTAAAAAAATTAAGTATTAATGAGTATGTGAAGAAACTGAAGTCATAAACTGTCGATGTGTGTATTAAGTTATGTAACCACTCCTAAGAATTTGAGAATTTTGTAAAAAACTAAATATGGAACCAGCATATAGACCAAATAACTGCAATGTGAGCACTAATTCCAGAGAATAGCAAAAGCAATTCTAAGCAACAGGGACATGGTGGGTGGTATTACAACTCCAAACCTGAAACTATACTAAAAAGCCACTGTGATAAAAACTGCATCGTACTGGCAAAGTAACAGACCTGAGGATCAATGGGGTACACTAGAAGATCCAGAAACTATTTCAGATACACTGAGCTACCTCATCTTTGACAAAGAAGCCAAAAATCCTCAATGGAGGAAAGATAGCCTCTTTAACAAATGGTGCTGGAAAAACTGGGTTTTAACCTGCCAAAGACTAAAACTAGATCTAGCTCTCTCACTGTGTACCAAGCTAAAATCAAAGTGGATAAGAGACCTAAATATTAAAACAGACACTCTTAACCTGCTGCAAAACAGGTTAGATAAAACTTAAGACACTGGCTTAGGGAAAGACTTCTTGAACAAAACCTCTATAGCACGGGAATTGGCAGAAGAAATCAACAAATGGGACCTCATTCTTTTAAAAAAGCTTCTGTACAGCAACAACAGAGTGAATAGGCAGCCAACAATGTGGGAAAAAATCTTTACCAGCTGTTCCTCAGACAAAGGACTACTATCTAGAATATATAAAGAGCTTTAAAAAATCAGCCCACTCAAATTTAAAGACCCAATTCAAAAATGGGCATCTGAAATGAATAGATACTTTTCAGAGGAAGAAGTAAGAGCAGTTAAGAAGAATATGAAGAAATGCTCACCATCATTAGTTATTTGAGAGATGGAGATGAAAACAACACTGAGATTTCATCTAACTCTATAAAAAAAGGCTGCCATGTCAAAATTAGCCAGCAACAAATGTTGGCGAGGCTGTGGAGAAAAGGGAATCCTTCTCCACTGCTGGTGGGAATGTAGATTCGTACAACTTCTGTGGAGATTCCCCAAAAAACTAGGACTGGAGGTCCCATCTGACCCAGTCTCGTCTGCTAGGCAGATACTCAAAGGAATTAAAAGAGTCATTTCACAACAACATATGTGCACCTATGTTTACAGCAGCTCAGTTTGTGATTGCTACATCTTGGAAACAACCAAAATGTCCATCAGCTGGAGACTGGATAAAAAAGCTGTGCTTCTTCTACAGAATGGAGTATGACTCTGCCATTAAAAATGATAAGACTGAGTCATTCACACTCAAATGGATGTACCTTGAGGATGTCCTCATAAGCAATAAACAGGTAACAGATGTATAAATATCTTATCTTTTCTCTGGTATGAGAAAACAAAGTTGTAAATGAATTGTAATATGTATGGTTGACATTATGAAGTAGAAAATATTTGAAAGGAAAGTGTAAGGGTAAATAACGAGGGAAAAATGAATGTGGTAATATAGAAAAAGAAAACACAGATTAGTGTATTTGGGGGTGGGGGGAGGCAGGGCGGGGGAAAAGGGAAAAAATGAGAATCAAGTTATGTCATATTCTGGTACAAACTCTTAATGTTGAATGCGATTATGATGTGTATTCATAATGTACCAATAAAGATAAATTTAAAATAAAGATAATTTTAATTATAAAGATAATTTTTAAAAAGTTATCACAAATTCAAAAATTTATTCAATCAAAAATACTCTAGCATTTGGAGATCAAAATCTTAAAACTATAAAGAAATATTATTTAGAAAGTCCTTCAAAAAATTTTTCAAATCTTATATGTTTCTTGAAAAAGAAATATTGAGTAGTAGTAGTAAACATTTACCTGAATCCCTAGAGACAATTTTTCATAACAAGATCACAAATTTCCTATACTGTGCAATGTTATAGTGATAGTTACTACACTAAGAAAACATCAATGTCAATCCAAGAATCATTAATGAAATGTTTGCAGGGATACATCTAGCCTTCTTTATCTAGTCAAACACTGGAAGCTAAGTCATGTCTGTACAAACCACTCATTTCATCAGCAGTTTTATATTTCTTTAAATCCTCATATAAAAAGCACCTGCCTAAAGTGAGTAATGGAGTTTTATATTCATTGCACTTAGGAACGGCCTATGTAACCTATTCCGTTTTCCTCCCTTGTGGAATATATTTTAGCTTATACTGCACAACACATTACCAATGCATATAAAGACTCTCTGATCAGCCATTTGGACTGTGGTCAGTAACCTGCCTGAGTACTTTATTTCTTTCCCTATCCTAAATAACATTCATTTTATTTAATAAGTCTAAAGAAAAAAATCTTTTTATGAGATTGATCTTACTTTCCTAATAAATATATAACACGTATGCGTACTAAGCATATTTAAAATACAAATACTGAATCATAACCCTGAAACAAAATTTGAACAATTATAGTTGAAAACTGACTAAATGCATCATTCTACGAGCAATAAAAGACAGAAGCCTATGTGCAACACTTTGCATGTTTTCTCTCTTTAGCAGTCTACAATCTACAGTTACTACAATCACACTGGCAATAAAGGCTAAGCTAGTGCTGATCAATTGAAGGCCTGGTTGTAGGGAAAAGTATTACTAAAACTGGATCAGCCTCATACCTGGCAAAGCTTCAAGATATTTTCAAGACACAAGTATATCAGCTATTGCAAATTTTAAAAAGAGAAATGATGGTAAAAACATGGTATACTGTTTTATAGCCCAGAAAGATCTAACAACTAAGCACAACTAATAAAAACTCTAATGAAGATAAAAAGGAATTACAGAAATAAATTTTTAAAAAGGAAACTTCCCATAATAGTGCACTAGACCACAGAGATACAGATAGGAGACAGTGATTGTACAAGGCAAAAGCTCTACACTGCCCCTTGCTGGCTGGTATATTCTTAAAATAACCTAAGGCCAGTAGCTAGTATTGAATAATTAATATTAACTTAGACCCAACCAGGCAAAATTAACTACATTAGCTGGCTCACACCTGTAATCCCAGCTCTCAGGAGGCAGAGGCATGAGGATTGCTGTGAGTTTCAGGCTAGCCTGGACTACACAATGAGTTCAGGGCCAGTCTGAACTACAAAGTAAGACATTGTCTCAAAAAACTAAAATAATAGTAACAATCATAATAATAATAAATTACATTAGGTCCTAAAGAACTCAAAGAGCTATAAAAATTTAATGCCTATCTTAAGACAAATCCCACCAAAACCTTAGATAAGAAATGTAAAAACTTGCAGAAGCTTTACCTAATTCACCAGTATAGTGTATCAAGTATTAATAAACATGATTCCAGGAACATGCAAAGCTGTCATAAATCACAGCTCATAATATAAAGTAGGACCAGAAGACATTTTTTGTAAAGGGCTAGACAGTACATGTTTTAAGTTTTAAGTGACAAAAAGTCTCTCTTTCACTTGTTCAACTATGCCACACATTACAAAAGAGATAGAAGTAACAAAACTACGTAATTGTGATTATGTGTTTCCTTTAAAAACAGTTAATAGGCTGGGTATGATCTGTCAAGTTCACTTTGCTAGTCTCTATCCTAAAGCAATTGTTTTTAACCCTGAATCTAGACTACACTGAGACTGATTTAAGTGACTGACACGGAGGTGCCATATTCAGAGATTTTACATGTGTATGTAAAAACTGCATGTCAGTATATTTCAAAAGCTCCAGCTACTGGTCTAGAGTAAAAGAGGTTTTTATATAAGACGCCAGGCAAGCTCTAAAGTTAAGTCCTGCATTCATGGACTCATTGATTTTTTTTTTTTTTTTTTTTTTTTTTTTTTTTTTTTTAGGTTTTTGGAGACAGGGTCTCGCTTTGTGGTTCAGGCTGGCCCTGAGCTCAGCCTCAAACTCACATCACAATCCTCCTGCCTCTGCCTCCCTAGTGCTGGGATTACAGGCGTGAGCCACCACGCCCGGCGCTGTGGATGTGGTACTGGTTGCTGCTGGGTGTGGGTCTCCACACCCAGTATTGTTATGTGGTTACCGGGGAATCGAACCCGGGTCCTTGCGCTTGCGAGACAGGCGCCGGAACCACTGAGCTAACTCCCCGGCCCTGGACTCATTGATTTTTAGCTTACGTTAAGAGAGGAATAATGACTAATCAGGCTAGAGACCAAAAGGCATGTACCTACAAAATAATCAAGCAGTGATATTCGAAAAACATAATGAAAATAATTTCTTAATGTTAAGTGAACTGAGAGAAGTTAAAATGCTCATATCCTCTCAACTATGTTTAAAAAACAATCATATTTTCATTTTTTAGATCAAAGAATGTATCATGGAAGAACTGTTATCACTGAAGAAATCCACAAAGGAGACTCTCAAAGTCACAGATCAAGTCCATTCTAATTATAAGATGAATGCTTACAGTACTCCATTCACAGCAACAAAATGCTTATGAAGGAAATAGAAATAACTATGTCTTTTTATTTCTAGATACTTAAATGCCAGCAGAAAATGTCTGAAAGTTTTCTCAAATAAATTCAAGGTGCTAAGCAAAACACTTTATATGATTTTTTAAAAATGCACATACACAAAAAAACTACTTGAGTTAGGTGATAGCACTATCTTCACTAAAAAAAGAAAAAAAGATTTGAGAGGTTAAGCAATTTGTCCAAAAATCACAAAATATGACTCAACTAGAGCTTGAATCAGCTTTCACACTAAAAACTGTGTTTTTAAACAAGACATCATAGAGATTTACTATCAAAAGTAATTACAACACTAAATCGATTGTGAAACAAGGGAGAATGCATAAAAAAGCCAGCGAGCAAAAGAGAACAAATCAGTCACATTGGCTCATTTGTTCTCTGTGTCACAGACACGACTTCTGGTAAATAGTAACACAGGACTATTTTTTAACTTCTAATACAACACACACACGTGTGGATGTCTTACACGCATGCACGCATAAGCACATATGTATTTTTTTATTTATCAGTATATGTTACAATACATCATGCTTACACTCCTTGTTGGTACATGTACACAGTACATTTTAATTCTTTTTTCATCTTCTTTCCTTCACCCTACTCTACTCACCTTCTATCTCTTGATCCTCTTTTAAGAAAAACTCATCTCCCTGTTTCCTCTGATCTTTTATTTTGCTCGTTCTTTGTATTTTGGGTTCCTACGTGTGTATGTATATTCTATTATGAGGTGCTTATAAAGCTAATGTAAGACAGTCCATCATCCTTCTTTGTTTAGTTAGCATGTACATGGTCTAGTATTGACAAGTAATACTCTGCTGATTCAGGCTTTTTGATAACAATTTACCCATTCTGACATTTGTGAACAAAATGATAAATACTTGGTGCTATTATGAAGTAACCTTCTAATAGCTGACTCTTTCAATGATAGATTCAGGTATCTTTCACTGTCATATTCTAATAGCATCAAAGGAAAAAAATGTGATAAGTTTTTTGAATGAATAGATTCTTGAAATTTTTCTTCACATAAATTTATATTCTGTAACCATAGTAGATTCTTATGTGCTGAAAAAAGCAATGTACCTGGCATCTGCTGCTTTTAAATTTTACACTAGTAAAGTTTAGAAGGAAACATTAAATATTTGACAAAAGCAAATTCTCACTTGCACAAATAAACAATTAACTCTGGAAATCAAAATATTTACCATAAAAACTATACTTACTGGTTTCACTGTTTCAGTATAGATAATTTTAAATGCCACATGAAACATATATAATCTTGTAAGTTTCAAAGTATTATTTTATAGCCTGGCTTAATTTGTGAGAAAATATCTTATATGAATGCCAGTTGTACTTCTTTGGAAAGACAAATGTAAACCTATTTAGTGATCTGATTTTCTCTTTCATCTTGTCTCCAGTTTCTGTGTAGATTTATAATGTTCATTGTTTCCAATTTTAACAAATCACCTAATGGCAGAAAGGAAAATATGTTAACCTTGGAATTATTTGCAGTTGGAGAAATCCCTTTTGTCTGGCCCGTACAGGGCCTGCAATCTGTTTTAAACACAGATTGTCTGTCTTTCGTCTGACAGCCACCAAGCTGCACAAATTACTTTCTGCCTGTTCACCTGTTTGCAGCTGTGTCTATAAGCTAAAGATTCTGCAGTTTGACTTGAGCAACCACTTCAGGATTGATGACATGTGCTGCTGATAAAGTGAGCAATTTGAAGAAATTACTGGCTATAGTTATTGAAAGACATCTGGGCATGAGCTGAGAAGTAGAAGCCTTCAATCATGTGTTTGCAACCTGCCGTGGCGGCAGCAGTGTTTGAAGTGATACCCTACTAAAGGCAGTTGGCCCTGCCGCTAAATAGCCAAGCAATATATGGAACATATAATCTCTCAAATGAGTATTAAAAAGTTCTGTCTTTTGGCTGTAAAAAATTTAAGGTTCGGTTCTTTCTTTAAAATAATGTTTGGGAAATAATATAAGGCAACAATTAAGCTTTCTTGTTTCTATGATTTTCTGAGTTAACTTCATATTTCCTTGGTAATGAAATACTTCAAACTGTTATTACCATTATAAAAGAAATGGTCAACATTCACTAAACATACACAACATGCCCTACATGTTGACCCTAGAAGAACTTTCTGTCCATTATCTTAATACATTAACATTAAACTAGAATTATTATTCCCTTCCTTCAGTGAAAAAATGTAATGAAAGCTCCGAGAACATTCGTAATTATGAGAAACAGGACTAGGGTTTGACTATTTCCTGACCAAGTTTTTTCAAATATACTTCACTGTCTTTTTGTCCTTTCGGAGAGTTTTCTGATTTCTTAATGTACTTTCACTATATAATATATTGTACATTTTGTCAGAAACATCCATCCAACAGGACAACCATTAGAAGATGTGGTTTCCACTGTCTGTCTAATTATACAAACATTCCAAATCAAACTGTCAACATGAATTGAGAAGCTTGATTCAATCAAAATTCACACTCAAGAGACTAATGACAATGCTAAAAATTGATTCTTCCCATATTTGCTAAAATTCAGTGAGAGAACAATAAGAAATATATTTCTTTTATGATGAAAATATATCATGACTACTATAAAATAAAATTAATCATGTCTGCTAAAATGCAATTGAAATAAAGTCTTTATAAAATATTTTCAAGTTTGATATTATCAATGAAAATATTTAGAAAAGCAAAACATAGTGAAATAGAAGATAAGAAAATATGAGCTGTTAAAATTTATATGAATATCAGATCAATATATATAGATGTACAGTATAAAACACAACTGTGTTTTAAATGCAAAACTGATGGGATTATAAGCCAAAAAATTATTCACAAATCAGTACAGACAAATATATGAAGATAAAGGCCATAAAGAAATTATATGAAATCCAAAAATAAATAGAATCACATAAACATGTCTCATTGCCTACTATCTAAAAAGCCTTAATTTGCACATATATTTGAAGTATAGTAAAAATTAATGCCGTTGAAAATGGTTCAATTAAAGCATAGTATTAATATTAGAAACCAACTACCTATTTTAATAATTATAATTACCTGGTAAACTGGTACTTTTTAGGGAAAATGAGTACCTCAAACAGAAATCAGAAGTATTTCAAACCCAAATCTAAGACTGTAGTTAACTCACAGATGTGAGGGGTCTAATTCATAAATATTAATTTCCTATTTAGAGTAGATACATTAAAAAAATACCTCACTTAAATAAAAGAGCTATATTAAAGATACCCAAAAATGCTTCTTTCAAGCGTTCTTTTCATTGATTTTTTCCATTTATTTATATGGTTTTTAAATATGTATAGGCTTATAAAATATCACTCCTGATATTTATAAATACTGGAATATCTTTAACAATAAATTTAAATACACTGCCAATATTGCTAAAAACACACCATTACTTCAACTTTTTGTTAAGTAAATATGTATACTGTACTTTGAAAAAATACAAAAGCCAAAGTCTTAGAAGCTGTATAAATTTTTCACATTTCAGTATTCATAAACTAAATTCAACACAGAATCTACTGACTCCAGGCACAAAAGAGGATATAAATCATTAATGATTATACTAAATCAAAACTTTACTTATCTAATGATACAGCAGTAACAACATTCTTGCATACAAGGAAAATGGTTAAGAAATATCATCTATGTCACTATCCTTTTTCCTAATCATGTTATGAGATCACATTTTTAATAACAGCTTTTAGTTTAAAAGATCTAAATCGTGAGAACATTCATACCACTTCATAACTTTGACACAAAGTACATATAAAAAGATTAGACTTTATTTGGTATAAAATCAGTTGGCAGTTTTACATCTGTGCATGCAACATAAATACCCCAGCTGGCATCTCAAGCACACACATATGGACTTCAAAACAGAAACTTCCTTATTTGCAGCACTGCCAGGGTAATTTTGTATCCTCTGCATACTACAGCTATTTGTCAGGCCCCTGCAGGTGTGCACTGCACATAAACACACAGCTGTAGTCCAGCAAGCCAAGTGTTCCATCAAACACATAAAGGGAGACCTCAGCAGTTGGATTAGTCATCCCTACAACAGGTCCAGGGAGAACAATATGGGTTAGTATTTTTGGAAAAAGCATGGATGAGAAATTTATGATTATGTTGGTCTTACCAAATGACTGGAGGATTGTGTCATTTTTAAAGTAATGCCTACTTGCTAAGTTTTTATTAGAATGGATAGAGAAAAGTGAAATTTGTTTTTTACTTTTAAATAAACAATAATATGATTTACACAAGAAATTACTTTAAAAACAACAATGTGAAAAGGTTTTCAGGTTTGTTTTTAGATTGTGAAAGTGGTTACAATTTATTCTCTGGCCGTAATATTTATCAATCATAATTGATATAACTTAAAACACTTTCTACTTCTCTATTGTATCATTAAATATTTTTATTCTAGTTTTCTATAAATACGCACTTATTATGCACTTTTCAATGCAAGCTAATTGAGCCAAAAATTATGTATGAGATACCATTTAACTATCTAGAGTTACAGATATTTTAAAATATAACTACCTGTAAAATATTTAGCCCTCAAGTATGATATCAAAGTATGTAAGTGTAAAAATGGCTAGGAAAACACACCAAAAATAAGACATGGCAACTTTGTAATCATGTGAAATCCTTCCACAAAATTAAATGTATCTCTATTAATATTCTGTAAAATACCTGGTAAGCTCTCCAGGTAGCTGATAGTAATGACATTAACTATATATCCTCTAAAATGCTCAGAATCCACCTGACTATTGACAAAACATCAAACACAACTTAGAAAACAAACTTTGATGCATTGTGCCTAATATACAAATCTTTAGTGAACTTAAGGTCAAAGACTGGTAAAAAAAAATAGCAGTTTCTGTCATCAGGGAATTCAAGTTTTCTCATATGGAATTTACAAAAGTACTTCAAAATTACATTGGTCTGCTACAAATCTCACCCCAACTTTATTAAGGTCTACATTATTTAGGCCACTAAAGTATCACCTAAAATAGGAAAGAGAAAATATACAGAAAAGAGTAAAAGATTTAAAATTATTTCATTAAATTCCTTTAAATTATCTCAGATCTTATTTTGTTGTTTTGTTTAATTATAAACAGGAAATTTCTAAGTTCAACCAAGATCCCAATAATAGAGATGCATCACTAAGATGCTGTTCAGGGATCTTTAAAACTTCATTGTATTATTAAATGCTTCAGTTTGGAATGAGCTACACTTAACTCAGAACCTGAGAACATCTCTTTAACTGCAATTCTGTTTAAATATTCACATCAGTATCTGTTGGCCCAAAATAGCGTCATCTAGAAAAGTGTCAAAAGATAGGGATAAAGAGAATCTCTTGTCCTTTCATTTTCAGAATACCTAAAACAAATTTTAATTAACAACTGTTTCACTTATTTATTGCTAGGGAGCAACTCCAAAATTATTATGGCTTGAAACAAGTGTCTATTTTTATCTGTTACAATTCTATTTATTTTCCAGAATTATCTGGTTGGATCTTGTGTAGATGTCCCCCATGAAGTTCAAGCCAGTTAGACGGTTGTTAAGATGGTTGACACCCCAAGTCTCAAAGGGGAGCTTGAGGTCCAGCATGGTCTTGTAACATGTTTGCTACCTTAGCTGGAAAGCCTAGAAAAGCTGAGCACCAAGTAGGCATAAATCTCTCTCCTCTACACTAGCCTCTAAGTATGGTTAGCTTTGGAATCCTGATGACAGGGTAGTAACAAGAACTGGACCTTATACATGGTACATGGCTTTTCCCACAGTATGTATTCACAATGATCCAGGCAGAAACTGCAAGGCTCCTTATTACCTAGCTTTGGAAATCAAACGGTATCCTTCTCGGCAAAATCTACTGATCAAAAGTATATCACACAGCTAATCCAGATCCAGGGAGACGATTACACAGAAAGATATAGATACTGAGAAAACTAAGAGTTTTTTGATATTTTTGAGTAATTATATCAGCCTACAAATAATACCTTTTATTTTTAAAACCATTATTTTCTACTTTTGCTAAAACTTTATTAATGATTCAATTCTATATTTTGTTTGCTGGTGATACTAATTTGCATGAATTTTATTACAAACTACAGGGACTAACGGATAACAAGGGCATATCATTTCTTTTTCAAGTTGGCTTCTCTGATTCTGTGGAAATTAAATCTATACCCTAAGCTAAACCTATTTGTATTTTAAAATATCTAAATATTGGAAGTTTGACTAATTACCAAAAAGAATTGTTTATTTTGGGAATTTAAAACAGTGACTTGCAAATATTGAAAAGTTTGTCATTTGCCAGTGTGAATCATGGCCTATAAATATTATCCTTACTACTTTTAAAACTACAAGTTTTAGTTTTAAAAGTTTTCCTAAAGAAAATGAGTGGACAATGAGGAAAATAAAGTTAAGGATACTATACAAAGAGCAAGTTACACCCTGAATACACACACACACACACACACACACACACACACACACACACACACACGACATAATAACGTTATATATAGAAGGGTAAACTCAATTCTCATGAAGCTAATAATTACATATAATGAGAAAGAATTGTCAAGGGTTAGTTGAATAAAATGAAGAGCTAAGCAGGAGGGAAAAAGAAATTTTTAAAGTTTTTATGCAGTGCTGAAGTCTTTTCCTCCCACCATTAAAAAACACAAAACATAAAAAGCCAAACTCTCTCATAATTACATGGCATTTCTACAAATGGATAAAAAAGTGAACCTCATATACTCCATTCTCTATCACACCCATGCTGTATATTTTGTTTTGTATGTATCCTCAGTTCTTCTAAACAAAACTACTGACCTACCTATTTATATATCCAATCATCAGCAGATACAATCTGAGCGTACACACAAAAAGACATATTCTTTTCTCAGAATAGAAAGATGGAATGGTGCTACATGTACAAGTGTGCAATTTACTTTCTGCCAAGTATCAATCTATTCTATATTTTTAATTGTTGGCTAATATTAAGTGGCATAATATGTCAGGGCAAAGACCAATCTTACACTCATACAATACGAGTGAGTCAAATAAATATTCTAATGAAAAAAAAATTTTTTTAAAGAGCATGGGGCCAGGGATTTAATTCAGTGGTTCCAGCATCTGCCTCCCAAGCCCAAGGTCTCAAGTTTGATCCCTGGTAACCATACACCACATGCTGGGCATGATGACTCGCACACATCAACAATCAGTACCACACACCACAGTGCCAGGCATGGTGGCTCATGTCTCTCTAATCCCAGCAATAGGGAGGCAGAAGTGTGCAGATTGCTGTGAGTTTGAGGCTTGCTTGGGCTACACAGTGAGCTCAAGGCCAGCCTGAACTACAAAAACGAGACCCTATCTAAAAAAAGAGAGGGAGAGAGAGAGAGAGAGAGAGAGAGAAAGAGAGAGAGAGAGAGAGAGAGAGAGCGCATATTAACTTCAAGAAAGGGAAAGAAAAAAATCATGGTAACATCCATGAAAAAGGGAACTGTCTTTGGGAGTAATGATCAGGAGTAACTAGAAGAAGATGCCAAGGAATGTTTTGTTATTAAGCCAAGAATTTTTTTAAAGTATTTCAAGTTCTAAGACACAAAATAAAACCATGTATGCACAGACCGTTCAGTATCTTTCTTTGTCTTCAATTGCAAATAATAACAAACTCCCCTAAAGTGCTAAGTTATTATCATTCACATTTGGAATTATTAATGGAAGCTGAGGTTCTGAAAGGTCAAGTAACTTGACCCAAATCCCATGACTAATCAGACAAAAGTCAGGTTCAACCTTTATTAATCCTATGTCAGATCTATTTTCCTTTCTCTTTTAATACTGTACATTCTAGATTCATTACCACATTTATCAGAAGTTTTCAGATGTTTTCTTTAACGGAAAGTAAAAAGGCAAATATAAATCTAAAACTTTAAGGATTTAAAGAAAGAATACCTACAAATCTGCAATTTGAAATTATAAAATATTCCTTGTGAAATAAAAGTAAACACTATCACTTCATAATAAAATGCATGCAACAAACTCCAAGGAAATAAAGAAAAACTAGAAAAATCAGCTTTATCAAACTAAATGATCATGTTTTGATGGTAGATTTACAAATGACTTTTATTTCATCCTATGTGTTTTTTCTAGTAATTCTTACATTCTAGAGCTCATTTTTTCAAATAAAGAGTCATACATACAATGCTAAATTTTTGTAAAGCAAAGCTTCTTAAATTTTCATCAACAACTGGCTAAATAAATAATGGTAAGCCTGTACTATGGAACTGTATGCTGCTCTTAAAAAGAGTAGCTTATATTTAAAACAATTAGATATGCTGGAGCAATTACTGTAACACACTATTAAGTGTAAAAGGGAAGTTTTGGAACATGCAAATGGTCTCAGTGAAATCTACATGCACTTTCAATACAGACCCACTCTTGTGTTTATGGTTACATCAGTACAGGGGCTGGAAAGGAAATTATTGTTTTAAAAAATACTTACTTGATGGGCCGGGGAGTTAGCTCAGTGGTTCCGGCACCTGTCTTGCAAGCACAAAGGCCTGAGTTCGATTCCCCGGTGACCACATACCATACTGGATGTGGAGACTCACGCCCAGCAGCAACCAGTACCACATATCACAGTGCCGGGCGTGGTGGCTCACACCTGTAATCCCAGCACTTGGGAGGCAGAGGCAGGAGGATTGCTGTGATGGGAGTTTGAGACTGAGCTCAGGGCCAGCCTGAACTACAAAGCGAGACCCTGTCTCAAAAAAAAAAACTTATTTGGATACCCATAAAATTTGCATGTAAAAAATGTGTATGTAGGGCCGGGGATTTAGCTCAGTGGTTCCAGTGCCTGTCTTGCAAGTGCAAGGACCTGGGTTCAATCCCTGGTAACCACATACAATACTGGGCGTGGAGACTCGCGCCAGGTGCAACCAGTAGCACATACCACAGTGCCAGGCATGGTGGCTCATGCCTGTAATCCCAGCACTCGGGAGGCAGAGGCAGGAGGATTGCTGTGATCTGAGTTTGAGGCTGAGCTCAGGGCCAGCCTGAACTACAAAGCAAGACCCTGTCTCAAAAGACCTAAAAAATAAAAATGTGTATGTATTTAATTTGATCAATTTTTAAAGGTTAAAAACCACAGTAAATGCTTAACCTTTCATCTTTTATAAGCAAATATAAAGACCAACCAAAATTTAAAAGGGCATTCCCTCACAAACTCAGGGAAATATATTATTTTATTACACAGTCTTATATTGACAACTGTTAAAAAAAAGTAAGTAGAGATTAAGACATTATTAGGTAAAGTGGGAATAAAAAGTAAGTAAACAGAAGAATGAGATATACTTAATAGAACTGCTAACTTTGGTAGAATATCAGGGACAGTAAAGTAAAAAAAATACTAAATATTAAAGAATTATTCAAGCTACTGAACATTTCAAACATTTATTGTTATATAACTATCTTTCTACAGACTATAATAAAAAATTGTTTATAACACTTTACTGGACAAAACTACACAAGCCAGAGGATAAATATAATTTGGCTGATTTTACCAATTTATAATGACACTTTATATCTTCAAATAAGTAATATCTCATTCAGTGAAATTAAGTACTCGAAAATCACAAGAGAATGTACATTAATGTTCAAGAAAACTTCATATAAATATATCAGTCCTCTCAGCAAATGGATAGGAGCTTGCTTCAAAATTACTGGATGTATATTAAAGTCAGATGCCTCAGCTACACAATAGGACTGGCCTAAGATGCTGGATTTTCATATGTTGCCCTAGAGTATGAGGTGTTGCTCTGTGTAAAAAAATGAAGGTTTGTGGTATTACTTCAAGATATTTACCATAGCCAAATAAATACATTCATTCCTCAGCAAAATTCTTTGGAGTAAGATGTATTTTAAAGGAATGTAAATACAAGTTTTATCATAGTTAGATACAGTTAAAACATACTCATTATTTTCTAGAGTAAGACATTATAGAGAAGGAAAATGTCACTAAATAGCCTATGGTATGTTTTGTATATAATGCTTTTTATTTTTCAATATCCAGTTAAACTCCTAGTCCAGCAAAATGATAGGATATGTGAATAACCAGCTATTTATTATCACTAAAAGCTCTAAAAGGTTCACACTCACTTTTTATCTTTATGAATAAAATTAGACCTTAAAACTCAGGGTTTTTTTTTCCTTTTTTTTTTGAGATAGGATCTCTCTATAACACCTCATACTCCTGGGCAACATATGAAAATCCAGAGTCAAACTCACAGCATCATCCTCAAACTCACAGCAATCCTCCAGCCTCCTGAGTGCTAGGATTGCAGGTGTGAGCCACCACACCTGCCACTGTGGTATGTGGTGCTGATTGCTGGTGGGCATGAGTCTCCATGCCCAGCATTGTTGTATGTGGTTACCAGGATCAGATCGAACATGGGTCTTTGCACTTTCAAGCAAGTGCCAGAACCACAGAGCTAAATCCCCAGAACTCAGGATTTTTACGTTAAATATTTATTCACATCTCATTCATCACTGACAATATAATTTCATGGACTCTTTTCCCTGTTACTAAAATATTTTCAAAATCACTTGCCCCCAGCATTTTCAAGAATTATTTCAACTTCTGCCCTGGTGTTGGTAAAATACTGAAAGATAATGGTGACAAGAATTTAAATTTATAATTCTCTACTTTAACAGTAATTCTGAAGTTCTTATCAAGTAATATAAACCCAAATATTCAACATTTCAAGGAAAAGGTAAAGTATCATTATTTGCAAGATAATATGATCCTTTACTTACCAGCCTTCAAAACTCTAGCAAAAAGACTCCTAAAATTAAAAATCAAATTCATCAAAGAGAAGATATAAAATAAACATACAACAATCAATAATATCACTATACACTAACCATGAGGTCACTAAAAAGAAATTGGGAAACCAATATCATTTACAACAGCATCAAAATAAATACTTAGAGGGCCAGGAATTTAGCTCAGTGGTTCTGTGCCTGCCTTGCAGGGTGTGGACTCATGCCCACCGGCAATCGAACCACATACCACAGTGCAGGCGTGGTGGCTCACATCTGTAATCCCAGAACTCAGGAGGCAGAGGCAGGGGGATTGCTGAGTTTGAAGCTGAGCTCAAGGCCAGACTGAACTACAAAAGTGAGACCCTGTCTCCAAAAAAAAAAAAAAATCAAACCTAGGAACTACCCTAACCAAGGAAGTGAAAAATTCTATGAGGAAAATTACATCACTCTGAAAAAAAAAAATAATAAATCAAGGAGGACATCAGAAAATAAAAAGATATCACTTGTTCCTGGATAGTCAGAAACAATATAATCAAAATGGCTGTAGTTCCAAAACTGATACACAGATTTAATGCAGTCCCAATCAAACTACCAACAGCATCTCTCACAGATCAGCAGAAAACAACATTTAAATTCAAACAGAATAAGAAAAGACCCAGAAAAGCAAAAACATTTCCAGGTGGAATTAAAATCCTGGACTTGAAGTTATACTATAAAGCTACATTAAAACACGGTACTCACACTAAAAAAAAAAACTTATGTAGATCAATGGCCTAGAACAGAGGAAGCAGAAACAATCCTAGGTATATGCAGCTATTTGATCTATGACAACAGGGCAAAGATATATATTGGAAGAAAGACTCTACAGACAATGGTGCAAGAAATCTGGGTATCTACATGCAGAAGATTGAATCCAGACTCATATATCACATCATGTACAAACTAACATGAAAATGGATCTAAAATCCAAATGTTAAAACCACAATGTCACACATACAAAAAAATCAACAAATAGGATTATATCAAATAGCTTCTGCATAGAAAAGGTAACAACCAAGAGGGTGAAGAGACAGCCTACAAAATGGAAAAAAATTTTTTCCAGCTATTCCTTGAACATAAGAATAATGCCTAGAATATATAAAGAACTAAAAAAAAATTTAGACTACCTGAAAGAATAAAAAATGGGCAGTTAAAATGAACTGACACGTCTCAAAACAAGTACAAATGACCAATAAATATGTGAAAAAAAAAATCTTCAACAATGCTGGCCATTATAAAAGTGAAAATTAAAACTATATTGAGCTTCTCTCTTATCCCAGAAAGAATGGCTATCATCAATAATTAAATAATACAATCAAAAATAAAATGATACGATGTGAGGAGAAAGAATGCTTCTATACTGTTGGTGGGAATATAAACTAGTAAAACCACTATGAAAAATCACTGTAGAAACTCCTGAAGAAACTAAAAATAGAAATTCTATTTGACCCAGCTGTCCTCTTTTTAGATATTTTTCCAAAAGAGTTAAAAATTTTCGTATTACAAAGATATATAGATACCCATGTTTAGAGCACCACAATTTATAATGTCTAGATCTCGGAAACATCACAGGTGAAGGAATAAGATAAGTGTAGTATTTATACATAATAGAGAGCTACTTTGCTATCAAGAAATATAAACCTGAGCCGGTAATCTAGCTCAGTGGTTTCAGTGCCTGCCTTGCAAGTACAAGGTCCCAAATTCAATCCTCAGTAATAGCACACAACAATGCCGGGCATGGTGATTCATGCCCACCAGCAATCAGTACCACATACTACAATGCTGAGCATGGTGGCTCATGCCTGTAATCCTAGCAGAGGCAAAGGCAGAGGACTGCTGTGAATTCGAGGCTCGCCTAGGCTACATAGTGAGTTCAGGGCCAGCCTGAACTACAGAGACAGATTCTGTCTAAAAAAAAAAAAAAAAAAAACCTACTATATTACTCTTAGTTCACTGAATCGAAAGCTTGTGCTATTATCTGTTTCTGTAAGACAAAATCTGCTTTTTGTCTGTAATTACTGTTAATCTCTTATTTTGTTATGAATTTATTTTATTTTTCATAAAATTTTTTGAAAGATTTAGAATGCTCATGTGTTGTTAAAAAGCAAGTAATGAGGTGGGGCCATGGGAAAAAATGAGAATTAAGTTGTGTCTTATACTGGTACAAATCCCCATTATGGAGTGCAATCATGATGTGTATATTTAATGTACCAATAAAGATAATTTAAAAAAAAAAGCAAGTAATGAAACATGAACAATAAACTCACATGACATACTTCACTTATAAAACTAATGCTAGACCATTAATAGATATGACAGTAAGCCAAAAAAGTCACTGAAGTGGCTATCTTCTATTCAGCCTTCTGAAGGGATAGGCCAAAGCTCAAAGTGAAATACAGGCTTCTGATGAATATACAAACTGAATATGTATTTCTACTAATCTCTAATAAAATAATAATAGCATTAAAAATATCTATAAAACTGGGCACAGTGACATTCCTGTAGCCACAGCTAATCAAGGATCCGACCTGGGAGAGTTCCTTAAAAGCAGGAGTTTCAAACCAGCCTGAGCCAAGATACTCAGACCCTGTCTCAAAAAATAAGAAATAAATAAAAGTAACAGTTAAAACAACAACTATTTCCATTTATAGATAGGTACTGTGAAACAGAAAGAAAATGATCAAAAGGAAAAGGGAAAAAGGTAAGTAAAGAAGGGAAAGAAAAAATTTTATGTTAAAAAAAATAGTGATCCTGAGCCAGACATACTATATTTTTTCACTTGCTTCTCACTCAAGAGCTAAAACACCAGTAATTATTGGTATACCTCATTTTACAAATGAGAAAACCAAATGCTAAATAAAAGAGTTAGCTATACTTGCCTGAATTACATGGCTAATTAATATAAAGTTTAGTGTCATGGTTCAAATTTGGAAAGTTAAGAAGATACTACTTAAAACTAGAATCTACATTCTATTATTTTACAGAGGTCTTAAATAAAAGTGAAAATAACTAAAGCTATTCCAAAGTAGGTGAGTCAGGCCCCGTAAGTTAATACATGCCTGTAATCCCAGCACTTGGGAAGCTGAGACTGGAGGATCACAAGTCTGAGTGTCACTTGAACTGAATAGCAAGACTATCTCAAGAGCAAACAAAAAATGTACATGTCAATATGATGATAGAAATAGAATCCTAAAATTTCCTTTGGAAAGTGTAGTTTTCTGGCTGCAAAAAATATACAAGCTGGGCTGGGGAATTTGGCTCAAGTGGTACTATCCCTACTTTGGAAGTACAAGGACCTGAGTTCAAAGGCTGGTACAGCATAAATAAATAAATTAATAAGCAAGCAAGCTCTGGCAGATAGCACTGTATAGGTCCCTGATAAAAGCAAGAGGCTTAGGATCTTAAAATTGTTTTTTACATTCCCAAATTGTTCAAACTTGAATAGATCCATTGAGGGACTAGTTCCACTTTAAAGGTTGTCAAACATTCACATGAAGAACCTAAATTCTTACATAGTCAGAATTAAGAATAGAGTGCCGGGTTTGGTAGCTCATGCCTGTCATCCCAGTACTTGGGAGGCAGAGGAAGGAGGATTGCTGTGATGTGAGTTTGAGACGGAGCTCAGGTCCAGCCTGAACTGCAAATCGAGACCCTGTCTCAAAAAAAAGAATAGGCACACACACAAAAAATTTCTATATTCAAACAAAACAAAATTAAAATAGCTCTTCTCGCTGAGTAATGATTACTTAAAAGCAAAAGAATTGCTATGTGAGTTGCTATAAAAATATGGGAGATGGGTAAAATAAAATCCGATAATAGAAATGAACACACTTTTTGGAGATATTATATCATTGACAATGATACAAAAAAATCCTCTGATGACTACATACTATATCCAAAGTCAGTAGTTAGGATATTTTTGTATTATGACTATTAAATATAGAAACTGGCAATCAGGAGTAAACTGTCTGAACTGTAAGTAAAACTGTATCATTCCTTCACTTAAAACCTTCCAATGCCCTCCCACTGCAATTACAATAAAATTTAAAGTGCTGAACTCGGCTTGCAAGGCTCTAGAATGTGACTCCTGCCAAACTTTCTGACCTCATTTCCCTCCAGACACTCTTTTTCCGCAGAACTCTCTGGCCCAAGTGGTCTTTCCATCTCTCCTTCAGGCCAAGCTCTTGCCCATGAAAGGTCTTTTATCCCTAATATCACTTTTGCTTGCAACATTTTTGAGTCATACCCCTGTCCTGCAGGAGAACAGGGACATAACTGTTTTGTTTGCATCAGCCTGGCCATCACTGTCCCTAGCACATCACAAGTCTCTGGCCACCTGATTAAACCAGTTGAACATTTTGAGCTTGTCAAGAACCTTCCTCACAAATAACATATAATGCATAACTGCTTTGTTTCACCCCAATGTTCACCTTCGCTCATTTCTGTGACAAAGGTTTACACATAATCCTTAGACCATCTTTAAGCATGCACACTGCACGGGTATAAGGAATAGGAAGAACTGACAGCCTCCCACTGTGAGTCCCTACAGATTCTTCCTTGGCTCCTTAGTAAAAGGCACATTCCTCTTGGGGAAGCCCATCAATAATGTTCCAATGTGGTGGTAGAAGAACCTAACCGTTTCCACCAAATGTAGGACTCCTCTAACAATCACTGTTCCATTAGCCCCTGCTCACTTGGTAGGGGCTCATTAAGTGATCTTCACAACGTGACCACTCTTCAGTCTAATCTTTTGCTGTCTCTGCAGAACTACTTTGCAGATAATAATGTACAATGTATTAATTATTATTTTATTCTGTTACAAAATCTTATTTTATTGTTTCACAAAATTTAAAAACACCTCTTTTTTAACTAACAGAAAGAAAGACAACCAATCAGGGGGAAAAAAATCACTTCTTATACCAACAAATAAGAATGGCTATCTTCAACAGTGCATAGAGGATCATTTCATTTTGCATCAGACAACTGACTGTTGAAAGCACTACCACCACACTCATTTTTCCCTACCAAGCCTCCCCACACACACAACCACAAAATGTCAATTCCTCTATGAAGTCTTCAAATACAATCATCTGTTCTTTTCTTGTGGCTTCTTTTTGAACATCAAGCAGTACTTACAGCAATGTTATAAATATGTGCTTAAATGTCAGTTTCCTTGTGAACTCTTTCAGTCTGTACCTGCTTTACATTAACCTCTCCTGAATATTATAATGCTCTTAGTACAAACAGCACATTCTGTACATTTGTTAATGAAAAAAGCAAATCTAAAATTACAATGAATTTTTAAAATTTTGAAGTATATGATCACATATACATTTTAACATGTGAAGTTGCATTATTGAGATCAACATATTTAAGCCCCAAATATGCATATGCTCTAAAGATAAAAATAATTTTATTCTTCTTAGTGAATAAAATTTAATTTGTCTTTGAGAGGTAGTTATCAGTGTTAAAACAGAAAACTACTATGCAATTTAGTGGTTTATTCATTTTTAACTTTTTAGGGTACTTCTTCACAAATAACATATTAGTTACCAAGAAACAAAAAAGCACTGGTTTTTACAAGTCATTAAGTTTCTTTTCAACTTCATATACTCTGTTATTTCTCAATTACACCCCCCTGGGAGAAAAATCGGGCGAAGCATTCCTATTACATAAGCATAAAATAAAACTAATCCATGAAAAATATACACAAAGAATAAAGAACAACATAGTTTTGAGAAATATTTAACATCAACAATTGAACAAGTTTTTTTTTTAATGGGATAAGTTAAAATGGAGTAAGCAGCATAACTCTCCTATCCACTAATCAGAGAGTAGGTGAACGATTTTACATTCTAAGTATTTTAAAGGAAGGCTAAGCCTCCCATAGGAAATAAAAGTGGAAATGAGTCCAAAGGAAAAAATGGCTTGGTTCCACACCCTTAAACTGCCTACAGCAATGCATCAAAAAATAAAATAAAATAAGCCCCCTGAGTCTGGGTCAGCAGCATAGAGTTACAACTTAAGCATTGGGTCATCAGTGGCAATGGTAGGCTGATTAAGGGCTGAGGTAATATATTTACTTACTGTATTAAGGAACTGTACACCAACAGGACAAAGAGTTCTTATGTAGATTCAATGTATAAAAAAATGATTCTAATTATAATTTAATATCAAAATACAAAACACACCAGCATAAAAGTTCATATCATATCTTTTCTGTGGTATAAGAAAATGAAGTTGTAAATGAGTTGTAGTATATATAGTTAATATTAAGATATAGAAAACATTTAAAAGGAAAGAGGGTATAGAGGTAAATAATGAAGGGAAAAAGAATGAGACAGTAATAAAGAAAAAAGGAAACAAAGATTATGTATATGAGGGTGGGGGCTGCAGGGTGGATGGAAAGGGGGAAAAATGAGAATCAAGTCATGTAATATTCTGGTACAAACTTTCAATGCTGAATGCATGATGATGTGTATTCATAATGCACCAATAAAGATTTAAATTAAAAATAAAACTATTATCCAAGCAAATGAATGTGTTCAAAGAAAAATATTTGATTCTGAATTAACAATGTGTGTATATATCTACAAAAAAACTCCACAAAAAATATTATAAATACTAATAGTTCACCTTACTAAAAAAAAAAATCTGAAATTTATTCAGCAATTCACTAGTCAAATTTTTTAACAAAAAAAAGTCTGTTTTACTACTCATTACTAAAATATGATCCTAATTGAAATAGTCCTCTAAGGAACAAAACCAAAAATACAGCCTTAATGTGGGGAAAGACAATTTTTCAAATAATTTCAAATAATTCAGCTACTCTAAAACATACAAGTAATGATCAAAAGAAACGGAATGTTTAAGTTGAAAAATAAAAAGCTTATTAGAGGAAAAGACACACTGTCAAGGGAAATGGGATAAATGTTATGAAGTCAGGAGAATTAATGGCAATCTCTCTTCTACTATAATACCGTTTTTGTCAACATTCACTATTTTATATTCACTCCACTGATCAAATATTTCTGACTGACTTTTTCTTGTTAAAATTTTATTTTTGTTGGTATATTTTTCCAGTACATAATGATTACATTTCCCATAGGGAGTTGGTATGTGCACATAACACATTTTAATTCATTTTTCATTTCCCTTTATCTTCCCCTCCCATCTCTTGGTCCTGTTCCCTTTACAAAACACCTCTCTCTTTATTTTCTATTATTTGTATTTTATTTTGTTCTTTATTTATATTTTGGTTTCTCATATAAGAAAAGCAATGCATGGGCTAGGGAGTTAGCTCAGTGGTTCTGGCGCCTGTCTTGAAAGCGCAAGGATCTGGGTTCGATCCCCGGTAATCACATACCATACTGAGCGTGGAGACTCTCGCCCAGCAGCAATCAGTACCACATCCCACAGTGCCGGGCGTGGTGGCTCCCACCTGTAATCCCAGCACTCAGGAGGCAGAGGCAGGAGGACTGCTGTGATGTGAGTTTGAGGCTGAGTTCAGGACCAACCTGAACCACAAAGCGAGACCCTGTCTCAAAAAACCTAAAAAAAAAAAAAAAGAAAGAAAGAAAAGGAATGCAATATTCAAGCATGTGTGTCTGATTTATTTCATTTAATACTATGGTTTCAAGATACACCTATTTTCCTATGAATGACTCAGTTCATCCTTCTTAATGTCAGAGTGGAAATCCATTGTTCTTCAAAAAAATAAAAAGTCAAATTTCATTCAATTCAGTGATCCCCTTTCCGGATATTGTCCCCAAAAGAGCTGATAACAATTCATGTCAAATAAAAACACCATAATAAGTCTTCATTGACATTATGAGCGAATCTCACTCCATGTAACTTCAGTCTCCTGACTAATGTTAAAGTTACTATGAAGGATAAACATTTGAATTGATTCAGGACATCGACGGAGCCACAACAGACCAAACAAAGATTATTACAAAATAGTTCAGAACTGCACAAGTGGCAAGGTGCCAGGGATTTAACTCAGTGGTGCCAGTGCCTGTCTTGCAAGTGCAAGGGCCAAAGTTCGTTCCCTGGTAGACATATACAACAATGCCAGGCGTGGTGATTCACACCCACTAGCAATCAGTACCACATACCACAGTGCTGGGTGTGGTGGCTCACACCTGTAATCCCAGCACTCGGGAGGCAGAGGCAGGAGGATTGCTGTGATGTGAGGTTGAGGCTGAGCTCAGGGCCAGCCTGAATTACAAAGTGAGACTCTGTCTCAAAAAAGTAAAAAAAAAGAAAGAAAGTGGCAAGAACCACAGCAAAGGTATGCTTGCACCAAGTTGGAATATGCTGAAGAGGATTAAGGACAATGCATCTTCAGCCATAACAAAATTTTTAAAATTTAAATTTTATTTTTTAAATTAAAATGTTATATTTTACCATACCTTAAAAACAATAAAATCTTTTAAAATTATTACTTTAATCAGTTAGATGTAGCAGTGATTTGTCATCATTATTTTAAAGGAAGCTCCAATTATTACATTAAGTACATATGGATTAAAAATATTACTATTCAAGGTGATAGAGAAATCTTTCTTTTTTAAAATTAACTAGAAAAAGAATGAAGTTGAGAGAAAGCTTTAATGTGTTCCCAGTATCTCACATATACTCCATATACATAATTATTAAATGCAAAAATTAATTAATATTACAGTCAAGATCAGTTTTATGAATAAAAATATCAAAGCTATCACTGCCAATATTCTTGGCTTGTGAAAATCACTAGAGCTACAGAATATATTAGGAGCAATCCTAATATTAACAGTCATTACCCAAAAGAGTCATAAAAATGCCCTATCTCTATCCAATATTTTTACATAAAAATTTGCGGGAATGCCAGGTGTAGTGGCACACATCTATAAATCTGTCACTCAGGAAAATGAGGCAGGAGGATTCTGTGAGTTCAAGGCCAGAACAGGCTACATAGTGAGTTCAAGGCTAATCTTAACTACAAAGCAGGACCCTGTCTCAAAACACAAAATAACAAAACTAAATTTTTTACAAGAAAGTATCTTTAGGGCTGGGCATTTAGCTCAAGTGGTACCGCACCTATATTAAAAGCACAAGGGCCCAAGTTGGATCCCCAGTACTACAAAAATAAAAAAAAAAATTATCATTAAAAACAGTGATATGCATGAAAATGCAAAATTCTTTATCTAATAAACAAACTAATTCCAAGGGTCAATGATTTTTTTTTAATATAAGCCTCAATGGAATAATATTAAATAATTACGAAATTTTTCCTGGCATATGCTATAGACATATTACTCAAAAGTCAGATAGCATGTTGTGGAACATAGAAGATATTAGACTGGAGGATATGACGCTTTAGCTATATTTTTTAAATTTTTTTATTTTTCCTCATTTCCCCTATCCAACCCACGTTATTTACCCCTACACCCCATTTCCTTTTAAATATTTTGTATTTCATAATATCTACTATATATACTAGAATTCATTTACATCTTCCTTTTCCCATACCAGAGAAAAGATATGATATTTACTGTATTTTAAAAGCAAGCAAGTAGACAAGAGGGGGTGATGGTGGTAAAAAAGGTGTTCCAGACAACTGTAACGGCATGATCATCAGCAAGGAGGTATGAGAGATTATGTCTGTAGTTCAACGGTTCAAATAGCATGTAAAAGAAGGCTTAAGGAAGAACATTTCCAGTGACGATTCTAAGAGGAGGTCATGAAATAAATATGTAATAATGTGAAAAGATGTTACAATTTTATTTTGAAGACAAACAAGAAATCACTGAAGGACATAATCAGAATTCTGTCTTAGAAAGAACATGGATGCTGCAGTGGAGAAAATGAATTTGTGAAAGAGAGAGGATTGGGAGATCACATGGGAAAATATTACAGCAGTCTAGTCACAAATAAAGGTATAGTAACACAAAATAGAGGTCGGGGATTTAGGAGTAAAAATAATAGAACATAACAATACATGCAATGTAGACTAAAGAAAGGGGTAAGTTAAAGATAGTGTTTAGCCTAAGAAAATAATGTAATAGGATTACCTATGATTAGAGAATGAATTAAGTATCATCTTAATAAAGTAAGTTTCAGGCACCTAGGTGAATTTTATCCATTTCAGGAAATGTTGTAGGGCAGACATTAAATGAAGCATTTGTCAATATATGAGCAGCAGGTGAAGCTACATGGGAGGGGATGACTCAAAGTAGTACTTCTCAAGGTCAAAGGTAAAAGACAAAGGAAAAGAGGCAACAAATAAAGAAGAGCTCTTTATGTGTCACATATGAAGTCAAGGAAGTTTAAAACTAAGAGCTAAGTGCAGAGACAAAATGTATGGCATACTAAGTCATATCTGATGAATAAGAGGAAGATACAGTGAGAGCTTGAAAGGGACTTAGAATCTGAGAAAAATATTTTTATATGCTTTTCACAATGATAAAGTCCATCGGAATGGTATCTGACTGCCAAAAAGAGAGATTTTTAAAGTATTATGAAAAGGAAAGTATAAACAAAATAGCATATAGTATAAACAAAATAGCATATACATAATAAATAAAGTCTATAAATAGGGTGGTAGAAGAGAATAAGAAAAATTTAAATGTCATGAAACACTTATATTTTTCCTGTTATGATTTCCTTTAATAATGACCTGTGCTTTTACCATTTAAAACTAATTAAAAAGAAAACACTCTCTACCTGTCCTCATCAGATTCCACTAGCATTCTAAAGGAAATAATTTACTATGGGTAACCCATAAGATTAATACCAATAAAAATATATTCATGACTTAAACCTAATTTTTAAATAATCATCTAACCTAATTCTAAAATGTACATTTCTGAAAGCTGATCTGGTTGTTTCCAAACATCTCAGTACTATAAGACTTTCCACGTCAAACTAAACTCAGAAAATGTGAGGTAAATGACATATTAACTTGAACAATCATAAAAATGCTTAGAAAGTATTTAATGAAAAAAATTAGAAATGTTTCCATATGTTCTATGAAGTATTCTTTTCCAAGTAAATGCACACATTCAAGATTTTATTTCTGGCTTTGTTTCAGAAAAAAAAAATCCATCTGCATAGTACAGCACTTACAAGCACATCTTAGTCATGCAATAGTTATGTCACAGCTCATATATCAAATAAAAATCACATTCAAGCCCACACAACCTCACAGATCCCAAGTCTTCCTTCCTAGTGGGAGCATTCCAGAGAGAGCTCTTATTGCAACTCACTTCTGATGACATGTGATGCCTTTTGTTAGAAAGTCTTTAAACTATCAGTCTGTAATGCAGCTGTGAATGACCTAAAAAATTCTCACTAGTTATAAACTATAAGTATTGAAACACTGTCACTATGCCTCAGGATGTCATCATGTGTGTATATGTATATATGTATACATATACATATATATATATATATATTTTTTTTTTTAATTGAGACAGGGTCTTGCTTTGCAGTTCAGGATGGCCCTGAACTCATTATGTAGCCCAGGCTAGCCTCAACTCACTGCAATCCTCCTGCCTCTGCCCACCACACTGGCATTGTAGTATGTGGTACTGAGTGCTGGGATTATGGGCGTGGTCAGCTACCCCACCCATTGTGGTATTTAGTACCAGGGATTGAGCTAGGCAGACACCAGAACCATTGAGCTAAATCTCCAGATAAATATACAGATATATATAATCTATATATATATATATATTTTTTTTTGAGGTAGGGTTTAATTTGTAGTTCAGGCCTCCCAGTGCTGGGATTACAGGCGTGAGCCACCATGCCCAGCATTGTGATATGTGGTACTGATTGCTGCTGGGCATGAGTCTCCACACCCACTACTGTATGTGAAATCAAACGGGTCCTTGTGCTTGCAAGCCAGGCACCGTAACCACTGAGCTAAATCCCCAGTCCCCCTCATAATATTTTTAATAAAGTATTATTTCATCAGGTCAAGTAAAAGGATAATGCTTGAATATTTCAACTTGACAGATTTTAATGGGTCTCTATTTAGTTTCACATATATATACATATAAATTCATTATAAATTAGAAAAATGTTAACATCTAACATAGTTTCTACAAACTGTGGCATTTGGTATTATCAGTACCCTAACTATCAGCATTATTTACTTAATAAACAAGCACCAGCACTGCACAGTAGCTAGGTCCGGCATTGTCAGAGCATAGGTACTCAAAACCCAGTTGTGCAATTTAGATCCATAACCAACAGCAAGACTGTTCTGTCTCCATGCCTTGGATCTCACTTATACACAGGGAAATACAGATTCCTCTCAACATGGATTCCTCTCAAATCTGGTCTGAGAGCTAAATGACTTTACAAATAACAAGCACTCAGAAGTGTGCCTGTCTTATAATAAGGACTCAATCATCAGCACCACTATTAATATGCCTCTTTAATTACCTATACTACTTATTTCACAAAATTATTTTATGATCAATTTTATTCCCTGTTATTTTAATATCATCTAAAAATAGTAGAAGGAGGATCATATGTTTCTTGTACACAGTTAAAACAATAATTTTCTATATTAAATAATTTTTCCACACACTACTGGATATCATCTGCAATACCCATAGTAATTTTATAAATAAGTATCAAACACTAACAATATAAAAGCAATCTTTTTTACTACAGAGTAAAAAACTATTTGACTCAAAAATAAGTAAGATATGTATGAACAAAACCAGCATATAGTCCATTCAAAGGAAACTAGAGACATTTAATCACTGGATGCTTTCTGTAGGGAAAGGATAATAGAAAACTGATGCAATATCACTGAATAACTGTCATCAATTTCCATTCTAGTTTTTAGAATACCACTAATTCTTCTTTTCATCAACTAAATTCTTTCTAGTTTTAATTTTTTTCCTTTATACAGTTAAAAAACTATTACATTTCATTAAATCAAGAAATAATCTGAGATATGTGATTATTGCTATAAATAGAATAACCATACCCACCAATTATGAGCTACTTGATTATTGCTGGTAATAGAATTAATAACCATAGCTACCAATTATAAAACCAGGCACCGTTGATAAATGCAATTGATCACAATCAAACTATGAAGAATTTATTATTAATAACATCTTCTAAGGAATAAACTGCACATTTTGAGAATCTATGCAATATGCCTATAGTACAAAAAGGCAATTCCCCCCAGGGTGAGGAAGAGATTTGTGAGCATTGAATTTAAATAAGGAGGTCCTGATTGTTTTACAGAAAAATCAGCAGACACACAAAAATGTGTTCTCTTTCAAAGTACTTGCAAGCAAACTACATCAATATTTCACTGCTGAAAATATTTTAGGTATTTTTTATTCACACCCACAACTTTGACCTAAAATTCATTCTTCTAAATCATGCATGTTAACAAACCTTAATAATTTGAGGAATTTGAATATTGGTAAGATACATATCATACAGAGTGATAGGCAGTGGATAAGTAGAAAATAGACCCCATTAAACCTATATATTCCAGCAAAACGTATGCCTCCAAAACTATGAATCAATACAATTTCTCGTCACTTATAAATCAGTCTATGGTATTCTGTTACAGCAACATAAAATGCTGCTCTTCTGTTACAATAGCATAAAGTCCCTTAAGGAGAAATTTCATCCTCTATTCCACCACTTAAATTAAAGCAGAAGGATTCATGGGGGTTTATTACATGGAGGTCTTTCAAAATGCTAGGGTCTAGTTCACCAATGGTCTGGTTAAAATAAAACCTACTATCTAAATTCAAGTCCACTGTAGTACTGCACGTGTTCAACCTCAGTCCCAGGTATCCAATGGGCAGAATGCAGTAGGCAGAACTCAAGCCCAATACTGTCTTGGGCTTGTAGTGCTGGCCAATACTGTCCTTCATGAATTTTTTCATAAATCAATGATTACTGGGTTGTTGTCAATGAACTTGCTTTTCTGACTTCTAGAAAATACAAAGTGGATTTAAGGACTGGGAGCCAGAAAACAACCATAGCTGGTTAGTTCATTCCATATCACTCATTCTGATACCACACTAGGTGTCCACTGCCTGAGACCAACTAAAGTAAAGTTGTTCATTAAACCTGTACAACCCAGACTGACATTACTGCTGCTGGATCTATCAATGTATGAGACACAGCATGGTAATAGACTTACCACCACAGATTGGACCAAAAGTAAAGAACTATGTTTCTGATACAAAAGTTGTCGCTGTACGTACACATGTGACTACCAAAAGTACAGCTTATATTATAGTAATAGAGGCTCAACCATAAGAGGAGATCTAATGGGAAAAAATGAGAATTTTCATGTCATATATTGGGACAAACTCTCAATGTTGAATGTGATTATGATGTGTATATAAATGTATCAATAAAGATTCAAATCTAAAAAAATACACTAATGATCAATTATTGATATTAGGTCAATAATCACCATAATATGGCCTATTGACAAAACATTTTCAGGCAATCTGAACACAGCTCTAAAATTACACTTCAGGTAGCAAAGTTTATGCTTTGTGTATCTGCTAACCAACAGTGCTCATCTACTTCCCCCTGTAACAGCAACAATCAGCTCCTGGTCCTAGCAAAGGAGTGCTAATGATAAAAAGAGGTTTGGAAACAGGTTCTATGCACAGGAGAACTTTATTCCACTTTGCTAACAGATAAGTCATAGCTACAACTAACTCTTCACCCTGAAATACAGCTTATCTAAATCTAAAAAAGTCCACTGGAAACACTAAAAGTAAAGGA
The DNA here is from genome assembly GCA_004026965.1 of Petromus typicus. Classification (NCBI taxonomy): domain Eukaryota; kingdom Metazoa; phylum Chordata; class Mammalia; order Rodentia; family Petromuridae; genus Petromus; species Petromus typicus. The sequence continues at coordinate 77,566 of PVIR01001056.1, read as the reverse complement.
TGGAGTTTGCTGAAATAGAAGGGAACTTTTGGGCAGATAGCAAACCAAGTCCTCTCCCTTTCCTCCATTTTTATATGAGAATTCTAATCTTCCAGACCCAGTTTGTGCTACTTTCTTAAAAATTCTATGATAATGATAGTCTTTCTCTACGTATATAATGAACCCTTGTGCAATTTTAAAACTGCACCCGATTTTATAAGAGTTGACACAAGATTCTATCTTTCACTAGACTGAGGTTTATTTTTTGCTAGAACTGAACACATGACAGAAGTGGCAAGTTGAATAACTGAATACAAATGAAATAAATGCAGTTTAGGTTAGAAACCCATAGACAAATTCAAAGTAAGCTCCAAATACCAAAAAAAAAGGTTGTCTTCTGCATAAATTTAACACATTCTCAATATTAACTTAGTAAAATATTCTCCATAATGTTGTTTATGAAAGATTTTAATACTGACAAATCATTTTAAAGGCATCCACTACTTGCTTTTCAAACATCCAATGAAATGTACTTAATTCTATTTTAAGGCATTATATGGCTAACAAATTACTTGGTAAATTCAGATTATAGACAGTATTTTCTGCTATTTAAAATTATTTCCAATTTAGCCACTGATTCATTCTCTTTTGGTAACTGATATCTAAAATACACAGTCCTATCTGGGTATTTAGCTCAAGTGGTACTATGCCTGCCTTTAAGGGCCCAAATTCAATCTCCGGTACTGAAAAAAAGAAACAAAAACAAAAACTAATTTGGGCTAGGGATTTATTTCAATGGTTCCTGCATCTGGTAGGCAAGTGCACAGTCCCAAATTCAATCCCTGGTACCAGATACCACAATGCTGGGCATAGTGGCTTATACCTGTAATTTCAGCACTCAGGAAGCAGAGGCAAGAGGATTGTTTTGAGTTTGAGGTTAGCCTGGGCAACACAGTGAGTTCAGGGCCAGTTTCAACTACAAAGTGAGAGCCTGTCTCAAAAAAACCAAAAAAAAAAAATCATAGTCCTTGACCAAGAAATATCATCAGAAAAAATTACAATTATCAAATTCCTAAGAAAGAATATAGGAATAAAATTAACATATCTTTGCTAACAGATTTGAATATTTGAGACTAATAGAAGTTATTCCTATCTTAACATTGATTACATCTGTTATAAATGCACTCTTAGAGCCTCGACATAAATTCTATTAAATGGAATTTTTAAATTAAATAAACATCCACATTATGAAAAGCTCATTTATGGGCACATTGATATTTACAATATTTTTAAAAGGTAGTTCTTACTGAAAATCTAATTCAACTCAGTATTTTATTTTTGCAAAGATAAATTCACAGTCAATGCTTGTATCTGGCAAGAAAATTTTTATAAAAGACCAAAAATGTCTGAGAACATATTAGCAGTATTTTAAGATGTGGAGGGAAGCAGGAAAGTAGCTTGAAAATAGAAGAACAGAAAAAAACATCACTATACTTTCACTGTCTTTTACATAAGTGGTTAAAGAACTATGCAACAACTTCAAAATCCTTTTTATATGCACACCTGGGAAGGATACTAAAATCCGCAACTTTGCTCAAAGTTACACTGATGTGGTTTTAGACCAGATGTTTAAATGTTACAGTATGTACATTTCTTCCTCTCTTCTACAGCAGAAGTAAAGTAAGAGGAATATTTGACTTCACTCCACAAGAGACCTATTTAATAGTTTGGCGGTTATGTAAGTAAAGGTAGCTTGGCTAAGTCAATGTTGACGACATACAGAACGACATGATCCTAATGAGTTGGAAAATATTGGCTCTCATGAGAATAGACCAGATGCTACTGAGCTGAGAAAGCTACTGTATTATTGAATTTCATTTTTATGAGGCAAAATTTATTATTCTACCATTAAGGTATCCCATATGAAATCTTGCATAAAATACTTTTACAGTTACTTTCTGGAAAGTAGATTTTTATTTTAACAGTAAGACATCATTTAAATGAGAGATTCAAATGTCCATTTGATCACCTTTACACAGCTTTTTAAATCTGTAAGTTATTTCCCTGCAAATGCCACATTAATGGATCTACAGTGTCAACAAAGTAATGACCTGAATGTGGAAAAAAAAATGGCAGCAAGTTCTTGTTTTCCAGAGCAAACCAAATTCACATGTGAATTTTGACTTTTGAATTTTAACCTCTGGAAAAATGGCAAGAATTACAATAACTATGATTTGAATACTACCATAAACATGAAGAACAAAAAAACAATAGTTCAAGAATCTTGAATTTAGTTGAACTTTAAATCATTCCTCTATCCATTATAATGTCTTTACAATTAATTAAATTTCTAATATTTGCAATAGTTTCACTAAATAATATGTAACAGAGTATCAAGTTTTCATTATCTTAGTATAATTCTGGTATCATTTATCAAGAAAATAGTTTGTTACCGCAGTAATAATAGCAAACAAATGTAAAAGCCTGGCTTCAAAGACTTGCTCAGTGAATAGCTGTGGGATGATACTTGAAAAAAAAAAAAACTGAATTTTTCTAAGCATAAATTTTCCCATCTGTAAAACAGGATGTATGAGCTGCCAACAACAATATTACTGGTAATAAGCCAATGAAGTTAACATAAAAGAACTATCAGCCTAAAAAGGTGAATCAATTTAAGACTCTTCAAGTTTAATGGTATCCTGTTCCTATTCTATGCAGCTCACTAGGAAAAATGCTTACCACACAGCTGCAAAGTTTGTGAAAAGCAGCAGAAAGGGTATGGTTTCAGATTTCTATAACCAACTGGATTGTCACATCCATTTACAGATGTACTGATGTACTGCCCTTCTGGCATCTCTATGAGTGAGAAAGACATTTCTGTGAGTGGTAAGATCTCTTATAAACAACCTGAAATACCTGACTTTCACACTTTCTTGGTAAGTCCAAATTACACCCATCCAATGTCTTAGATTTTGTTATCTCATCACCACTGCTACTTACTATTCTAATTACCTTTTTGCCTTACTCTTAACATTTACCTGTGCCTGATCATATTCTCAGTTAAAATACAGGATCGGGCCGATCGTGCTGGGGAGCTCAATGGTGCTGTGCCTACCTGACAAGCCAAGGTCCTGAGTTAGATCTCCAGTAACCCCCCACAAAAGAATAGGATCATCTAGACTCAAAGTACGTTCACAGTCATCTCACTTTCCAGAAACTTTAGATCTACTTCTATAGCCAGTTATATAATATGGATGAATCCCAACAAGGCTCCATGTCCAGAACAACAGGAACAAAACAACTTCAAAACCAGTACTACATCTGACACTCATAAGAACTGTTGGCAGCTATAAAAATACCATTTTGAAGATAACAAAATTAATTACAACTCTGAAACAAACTCACCTTCATTTTGGTCATTTAAGTAGTTAAAACTTGACCTCTTAAAGAAATATCTGTTATCAGTCACTGAAATCAAATAAAGATTTGCCCATTCAAGGTATATTATATAAGTAGAAACATATGTTCTTTTTGTTCCAACCTTCTTATTATAAACTTACATTTTCAAGGCACATCTTTATTTTAGCTCATATCTACTTCCTTTTATATCTAAAACTCTATTATATAGATACATTCCTTTTTGTTTATCCGTTCATCAAAAAATTTACTTTTTTGTTCACATTTTTGGCTATTATGAATAATGAGTTAGATATATATCTAAAAGCTCTTGTGGGGCATATATTTTTATTTCTCTTAGTTGTATGCCTGGGAAGGAAACTGCTGGCTCATATACTGACTTAGTATTTAACATTTTGATGAACTTCAGAACTATTTTCCAAAGAAGTATGTTATTTCAAGATCAGATCAGAAGAAAAATCTATATTTTAGTAATTAACTGTCCAAAATTTAAGACTGCTTTTCTCACATAAAAATTTGCTTGCTGAAGTATTATGAATAAGATTTTCACTTTGCCAGTATATACAAACAATATTTATACTTCATGTAGTTATAATTTCAAAAGTATATACTGACTCTCTCAAAAATTATCTATGTGAGACCAAAGAGTAAAATTATACAAGCAGATGGTAAAAACAATAAACTTTTACAAATACAAAACATACTCAAACATTTGACAAGGATCAAAATTTGATGGCTTAACCTATAATCTGTCTTTTAAACATAAGCTATAAATACCGACTTTTACATAATTATACTTTAAATTGAGTATGCTAGACATATGGAACTGAACAATAATGGTCACCTCTAACATAAATATTCCATAGACTTGTCAAGGAAATTGTGCCCTTACCTACAGTTTGGAAGACTTCATTCATCAAAGCTTCATTCACTCCTGAAGAGCTGATATTTCCAATATGAGACCAGCTTTGGTATACTGCTTGCAGCAGAAGGGTCTGTGCTCTTGTGGCTTGAATAGTGAGATTTGGAAGTTCAAATATACCTTCACTTATCACAATCTGAGATCTTTTGGTCCTACAATGGAAAACAAAGAAAAACAATAGTTTTAATTAACTATTGAATGAATCAGGTTGAAAGCGTATACATTCAAAAATATTTTCTTTTTCAATCAAGAAAGTTTTTGTCATCTCCCTCTTGAGTTCTCCATGGTGGTGATTAGCTCAGGTTTCTTCCAGTTCTGTTACCTTTCAAATATTTTTAAATTGAATAAAATCAATTAGATATGCAATTGTATTAATTTTAAGTTTTTTATTATTTCAAAACCCTTAAATTAAGGAAAACTGAATAATGTCCATATGTATCTTCTTTGCTGAAATAAATACAACTTTTCAAATTAATCATCAAAAATAATAATAAAAACAAAACTAAGAAACAGAGAATTTATTATCAGAACTGAATTATTCTAAATATTACATATCTATTAACCTATTGAATTCTGTCACCATAATCCTATGAGAAACTATCATTTTTCAGATGTAGAGATCAACACACATACATCTACATAAAGCAAGGCAAAAATATCATACTCTTAAGGAAAAACTGGAATTTAATTCCAAGTGATCTGGTCCAGAGCCCCTAATATTTCTCCTCACAAGTATTTATGAAGACTTCACATTATCCATAAGTCTCTACCTGATGTTAACATAGAAAAATTGCTTTTGAATTTCTGCTCTGCAATATCTGATTCATTAATCCCCACTCTGATTCTATGAATCAGAAATTAAACTTTCCAAATAATAATTTCATGAAATTAAACTTTCCAAATAATAAAACCTCAAAGTAAAAACTGAAATGCTTGTGAAGCAGTAAATTAAAACTAAAGGTTGGTAAACAAGAAAAAATATAATACATATAAAAAATTAGCATATTTACTATTTACTTAGTACCTCACTCTTTACTTCACAAGCTTTCATTCTTTATTATTTTCCCAGCCACATCACACTCAGAAAGAACTGGATGTTATTTTTTCTTCTTGGGGGGATATCACTGCATGTCAACTGAAAAGCTTCTTACCTCGCTTCATATTCTAGCCCCTGCTATAGACACCAATTAAAAAGAAAACTTTCATTGACATTGTGTACAGAGACCTTGTATTGTGAGACACCCCTGGAAAATAGTACTATACTTTGTACTCATGATTTTAAAACTTGGAAAACTGAAGGATAAACTTTTTCCCTTTCCTTCCCCTGGCTGACAATTCAGTGATATAGTTTATAAGTCTCTTAGGAAGTCCCATAAAATTAAAGACCAGAAGCCAGGCATGGTGGCTCACACCTGTAATACCAACACTCAGGAGGCAGAGACGGGAGAAAGGCTGTGAGTTCAAGGCTAGCCTGAGCTTCAGGGTCAGCCTGAAGTACAAAGTAAGACCCTCTCTCAAAGCACTAAAAAAATTAAAAATAAAAAAAAAATTAAAGACCAGAAAAAAAAAGAAATAATTGGATAAAGCTTTAATGAACTATAGGACAAAATCAAGAAATCTTAACAAATATGTTCCCAGAAGGGAGAAGTGGGGAAAAGGACCAGAAAAATGTCACATCAAGAAGAAAAATTGCAAAAGCAAGCAGAATAGAACAACGTATCACATACAAAGACACAAAAGAATTGGGGGTATAGCTCAGTGATAGAGTACATGTTTAGCATGTACAAGGCAAGCTCAGGTTCAATTCCTCAAACAAAGGAAGGAGGGAGGGAAGCAAGGGAGAAACTAAGGCAAATTTCTTACAGAAATCTTACATAAATTTAGAAAACAGAATAACCTTACTCAAATACTAGCAAAAGACCATCAATACATAATTTAAAATTCAGAGAATGCATCATTCAAAAATGCAACACGAAGCTTTTTATGACTAATAATACACTATAAAAATTATAAAGAAAACTATTCAGATAAATAAATACTAGATGAAAATCTGTGGGTCTACATGAGGACCTATGAAGTATGAATGATAAACATACGGATGAATGTTTAAAAAGAAAGCTCTGGTATGCCTGTAATGCTGATGCACACCTGTAAGCCTAGCACTCTGAGAAGATGATGGGGAAGGACTGCAAATTCAGGACTAGCCTGGGAAATTTAGCAACTTGACAAAACCTTTTCTCAAAATAAAAAATATCAACAGCCTGGGGATATACATTGTTGTGAAGGTCCTGAATTTAATATTCAGTACCAGAAAAGGAAAAAGAAAAGGCATTCTGTCTTAATATCTTCAAGAGAATAAAGAATTCACAGTTTATATCAAAAATAAAAACATATTCTAGGGCTCATTTATAGAACTATACAGTATGCATACTGTTTCAAGGTGTTGATACAATATATGATATGGAATATTATATGACAACAATCAAGACAGTACAAGATATAAATTCTAAACTCAGAATAAATAAAAACAAAACAACTGTTAAGTAAGTAGTGGAAATGGAATGCAATTCTAAAAATAAGAAGAATTGTAGACAGGAAATTGTAGAGATGTTAATTCTAAACTTCAGAACAAGTTAAAACCAAAATGACTGTTCACAAAGAAAATAGTGGAAATGAAATTGTAGTTATGAAATGGAATCAAACAAAAAGAGTTAGGAAACAATAGATAAGGCACTTTGAAAACATACAGCAAGATGACAGACTTAAACCCAAAATTACTAATAATTATATTAAATGCCAAAGGCCTACACACATTAATGAAAGGCAGAGATTATCAGACTCAATTAAAAACAAACGGAACCAACAACACACACCCAAACAATAGTAGAATACACATTAATCATTATACATTCTACTGTTTGCTACAAGTTGTGTAACTTCTCCAAAATTTCTCTTACCTTCTATTATCCTCCCTAATGTTTCTACGATAGTCTAGTGCAGGAGGGAATGGCGGAACATGCCTATAATCCTAGCACTTCAGTGGCTGAGGCAAGAAAATCAATGTGTGTTCAAGATCAGCCTAGGTGCTACAGCAAGTTCAATGACTTAGGAACAGATAGTAGCTTATGTCATGTACATGACATTGTTAGTGTAATGTTATAGCAGCAATATCAATAAACAAAAATTTCCCCTTTTACTTGTCAATTTTGAAATATATTAAACAGGTTGATAAGTATGGAAAATAATAATGTCCATGCACCTGTCAACCAATTAATCAAACTAAAACATACTTGCTTCAGAAAATCATATGAAGATCAATGGGTTTTATAATTTTTTAAAACAATTTAGGGGATTCATTAAATTGTCCATGAAAATGTATAATAAAGATGTAATTTTCCTTGTGATTTATACCACTACACATTTATTAAATTTTATTTAAAATAAAATAGCTCAATATAAATTCATATTAAAACTACAACTTCTGGACTTACTTAATTATTCTGAAATATTAAAGCTCCATTTTAACAGTTAACTTAGTGAATATAAAATAATTTAACAAATGTCTACTCACATCCAGAAGTCTTAATCTGAACATATGTTCATTTTACAGAATAGGCTTAAAATCTATCAATTCTAACATTACTCCTGAGGGAAAAATAAATCCTAGTGTAACTAGTGGGATAAACAACTCATTAAACTCACTTGGACAAACTCCAGGATAAATCGAAGGAAACAGAAACAAGTAGGTCATGATTATGCAGTAACAAAGACTGAAAATGAATATGTTCTAATTAACAAATACTTTAAAAGGACTCTCATTTTACTATTTGATAGTAAATTATAGTACAGCGCTGATGAAATTTCTGAAACAACGTGTCATTCCATAAAAAAAATCTTCCTTCAGATTTCTAAATAGAAAAAAAAAATGAAACTGTTGGTTCTTACTCCCAAATGCATAGAAATTAAATAATCCATTCAAGTTCATAGTAATACCATAAAATTTTTGCCATATGTACACTTGAGGAAAAGTTATCCATTCTCTTTAAATCAACACACCTCATAGCAATTGAAAGAATATTCTCAGTAACAGCTGGATATAAAGATTTATAAAGAGTCCTCAAATGCAAAGTTTGAACATAAAAATTGGCTCCAAAAATGTATTTTTGTTATTACTCATATCCTGTACAGTAAAATAAAGTTAGTTCACATTTTCCAAAATAGTCAGTACAAAAACTTCATTAACTCAACTTTAAGAGTAGTTTAAAAAGGTAAGGATTGTACATCTTTTTATATAATGCCAACTTACAAAACACATTATACTCAAAAAACATTTTTAAAAATTAAATGGTAGGTAAAATAGAAAGTTAAGGAATTCTTTACTCCTACTCCACTCCTCACAGATTACCACTTCTTAAGAGTTCAATGCACTTATCTGAAGATCTCTGTATATTGATCCTATGAATTAAAGTGTAACATTTATCATTTTAATGGGAACATTTATATGTTTGTGTGCAGAGCCTGCATTTTATTACTAAACTATATATCTTAGAGATTAAGATCTTTCTACATGAATACACATACTTCCTAGTGGCCTTTTTATTGCATGTACTGAAATTTCATGTTCATTAGCAGTTTATGTTAGTATCTGTTTCTTAAGATCCTTACTAGTGTTAATTATCATATATTTGAGATTTTGCAAATTATTTGCTTATATATATAAATTTTATACAAAGTATATTTAACATTGAAATATGAAAATATTTCACCATTTTTCAAAATTCTAAAATATTATTTGAATTTAAATGTTAAAGATAGGAATAAAAGCTGTCTCTTAAAAAAAGACAAATATAATCAGTGTCTTAATTACTGTAATACAAGAAATCTAAACGCCTTTCAGTAACTAAGCAAACAAAAATGAATTCTTCTGGGCGTGGTGGCTCACACCTGTAATCCCAGCACTCAGGAGGCAGAGGCAGGAGGACTGCAGTGAGCTGCAGGGTAGCCTCAGCTATACAGTGAATTCAAGGCCAGCCAGAAGTACAAAGCAAGACCCTGTCTCAAAATACTAAATCACCATGAGATACCATTTCACGTCCCTTTGAATAGACATAAAGACAGATAGCAGCAAAAACTACCAAGTCTGTGACACAATAGGAAACTTTACATTACTGGAAGAAATATAAAACAGTTGTCACTATACAAAACAGAATGGCAGTTTCTTTAAAAAATTAAGCATAAATTTACTAAATATCCCAATAATTTCATCCTGGAGAGAGAAATGAAGAGAATTGAAAATATAAGTCTACACCAAGCCACTATAATATTCATAACAACATTATTCAGTATCAATAATAAAAGTATTTTAGTGAATAAAATAAAGTCTACCTACATTAAAAATAAATAAGGAAAAAAGTACTGATACATGTTAGAACACAGATGAAATCTGAAACAAATTCCAATGATAGAAAATACGTAGGAAAAAAATACTCAGGAAAACTGTATAGTATAAGGCGTAAGTTATCACAGAGATAAGATTCTGATGAATGCCCAACTCATTAACTACAAATCATTGAACTGTATGCTTAAAACAGGTCAATTTTAGGGGAAGTTTAATATCAATGAAGTTTTTGAATGAATAATATAAATATATTTCAGATTGTATTAGTTGCTAAGATTTTTAACACTAACAGAGTATAATCCCAGAGGAGTAATATCCAATTTAAACTCAAATTTATTAGGCAAATACTAAGCATTAGCTACTACTACACATTACACAAAAACATGATCAAAATGCCACCACAGGCTCATGGAGAACTTAATATCTACCATACCAAAGACAGTTACAGCTCTCTCAAACACCTATGGTGTAGACCAAATCCAAGATTCTTGGCTGCTTATCTCCCTAATTCCATCTGAACATTTCTACTTTGAAATTTTTACATTTTCAGCTCTACTGTAAAGGTTTCATTTAGAGAAGAGATCCTGAAAAACACATCCCAAAACCACTAACCTATGCACTATACCAGCAACAATGAAGGCCTACTTGTTATATTAGGAATCCTACCACTTGAGAGCAGCAATAGAGCACAACAGCACAACCATGGGTCTAAATTCAACAAAGTACTTGCACTCTATAAAAAGAAAATGTCTATGAGAATAAAAGGGACAAGTGTAAAAATAGACCTTCATGATACAAATCATGAAGTTGAGTGTAGTGGATCACACCTATAATCCTAGCAATTCTGTTTTTGTTTTTTTGCGTACCTGGGATCAAACTTGAGCCCTTGTGCTTCCAAGGTAGGTGGGGTACCACGTGAGCTAAATCCATAGCTGTAATTCCAGCCATTTTGGAGGCTGAGGCAAGAGGATCACAAGTTCAAGCCCACACTGGCAACTCAGTGAGACCTGTCTCCAAAATATTTCTAAAACATTAGGGATAAATACAGTGCTGAGGCCTTGGTTTCAATCCCCAGTACAGACAGAGAGACAGACAGACAAACAGTGAGACAGGGAGACAGAGATAATGACAGAGACAGGGATTCAAAGAAAGAGAGGGAGCTCTCCAATTCCAATACAATGCAAAGTTATAGTTTTCCTCTCAAACATATATAGCATATAATATCTCTATGCATGAGAAACTGGGAACGACTAACCTAAATGAATCTACTTATTTAATCATTCTAGAACACTCAGAAAATGACCTAAAAATTGCTAACTACTGTATTCAGCTAGCAACATTTCAAGTTTACTTAAGGTCCTTTTTCTTAGGTAAAATTGGCAAAGAGTAAAACATAAGAATTCTAAATAGTTGTTCTCACAAATACACGTGCCTTTATTGTAACTCACACATGATCAAGATATTAAAATTACTATCTCTGATGTTCCCAAACAATCCTTCATCTTCCATCCACTCTGAAGCAATTATCTTTATTTCATTACTAAATAGCTTTGACTATTCCAAAAATTCATAGAATACTTTTTCAATATCCTCTTGTGTGCAACTTTTTTCACTTAGGATATACACTTTTGTACAGAAATAGATCATTTTTCTAAATTTACTAACCTATTAAACTGACCAAATTAATACCTGTGACTAAACACATTTCCTTTAATGGCTTAGTCAAATAAAATGGTATGCAATCTTTAAAGAAAAAAAATATCACCTCGTAAACGTACAAATGCTGTAATATATGTTCATTTCTAAAACTGAAAACTAAGCCATAGTTAACATGTCTAAAACTCATATGAGCCAATCCACAATTCAAAACAAGTTACAGTTGTTAATTCATTTAATCTTCAGAATAGCCATAAATTAGGAATTATAAATGGTTCCCTTTTATGAATGAATAAATTAAGGCTAAAAACAAACAAACAAAAAGATAAAATAACTTTCCCCAGGTCACAAGGCTAGTAGGTAGATAAGATTTTAATGCAAGCATTGTAGTTCTGATTTCCTAGTGAAAAGGAAAAGATGGAGACTAATGCCAGAGACACTACATTGCAACTGGCAGCCAGTCCCAGGAATATTCTATCTGCCAAGGTTCAGATCAGATACTCTAGGAGAAGCAAAAGCTGTCTGCAGCTCCTAGCAATGACAGAAATGTTACAAAATCTCATGTTGATGGGTGATAGACACACTGTCTCACTTATTTAATATGTTTTTGTCCGAGCATTCTGATTTTTAATCTGTATATATGATAATTATCTATCTAAGGTCTTAGAAGATGAATGAATTTGATGCTGGCAAAATAAAAGAAGGGTAGAGGAAAGGAATACAAACAAAAAATTGGAATATTACATACATGTACTAATTCCCTACAATGAATATAAACATTACATACTGCAAATATGTACTAATAAAAGTTGTAAGGGGGGAAAAAAAAGGTATTATAAGGGAACTTTACAAACTACTTTCTAGACCTCTCTGAATTATTATGAAAGCTTATGAAAACTATATATATCCATATATATACTGAGGAGTAGTCAGGCCTCTGTTACAGTTGTAGTTTTTTAAGTGACTCCAAAGATTTTACAAAAGTAAAATATAATACCTGAAGGAGTAAATTATGTATAAAAAATTAAGTATTCACCTTAAAATACAACATCTTTCAAAAACAGTTAAAAGAAAAAATGAGACACATGTAGAAATACAAACTTGAATACTGCTGAAATATTTAAATATTTTCATTTACTTGGACATCAAAATAGAAGACAATCTGATACTATAATTAACTAATAATGTTTAGATGCTAAAAGTTAAATGAACATTTATTTCAGAACATAAAAGCTTCAATAATCAATTAAGTGAAATATAAACAAAACAAACCATAAAGAATGGATGCTTAACCACCACTTCTTCTATAAACGGAAATTTACTCAAAAAATACCTGGTTTTTTCCTGGTACCTTTAAACTTTCAGTTAGCTGGTCTAAGCATTTTTAATTAATTAAATTCTAGTGCTTCTCATTTTAATATTTATGTGAAAATAAACTATGTTAGGTCCTGAAACAAAAATGTACATATGAAAAATAAAACAAGTTAAGATATAAAAATGCTAAAGTATATAATAAAAGCCCTAAGCATTTTGAAAGTCACTAAACTCACCCAGGATTTACATTAAAAAAGGGCTATGGGAAAAAATGAGAATTAAGTTGTGTCATATGCTGGTACAAATTCTCATTGTTGAGTGCAATCATGATGTGTATATGTAATGTACCAATTAAGATTTCAATTAAAAAAAATACTGCTCACTGACTACTATTCATCTTCCAAAGGAAAGCAGACTCAATCAGTTTTAAATGTCAATAATTATGGAGCAAGGAGCACAAAAACGACTCCCCCTTCTACAATTTCTCAAAAAGTATGATGAAAGCCTAGGCATACTTGATGATGATCAAAGGCTAAATAAAGACACAAAAGGCAGTCTTACAACTTCTCAAATCTGTTAAACCAATAAGGTGTGAAAACCTCTTATTCAACTCTGGAAATTAAAAAACTCTGAGTAAGTGTAAGGATAATTATTTGTTGGCCTAACTACATCTTACTTGGTTACAAAAAGCAAGGAGATTGAGAATAAAAACAAGTTTGCTATTTATATATGCTATGTCAAGAATAAACATCAAAGTCATTATATTAAAAGAAAGACACCAGACACAGAAAACCAGATATTGTTAGCAAAATTTATAGAAATAAAAAGTAGATTAGTGGTTGTATTGGATTGGAGAGGAGCATTATAAATAAACACAAAGAATTTTATTGGAGGAATAAAAATTTTCTTAAACAGATTTATGGTGAGTTACTTTAAGTCATAAAATTGTATACTTAACATGAGTGTATTTTATACTACATAAAATATATCTAAATAAAGCTGTTTTTTGTAAATTAGCAAAGCTATTCCTATGCAATAATACCTAAGCATTAAAACTTATTACCAATTTATAGAAGATCAGTGATGAAAGGATTTCCAAACTTATATGTTAATTCAGACAGAAATAAACTGAATTTAAGCTTGATTTCTAATACCAGAAAAAGGAAATCCTGAAAAATAAATTCAACAGTAACTGGAAAATAAAACAATGATACATTAATTTATACAAAGATTTTTTTCATTTAACTAGATTTTAAAAGACAGACTGCAATGTGTAAATTTTTCTCTCCTTAAAATTTCTCCAATTTAAAGAATGTGTATTTTCTACTATCATCAGGTCAAACAATTTGCCCATACTGCTTATGGAGGTATGGCCAGGCAGGCCCCTGCACAGTGTTTGGTAGTCAGCAGCCGTTTCCTACATATTGATAAAATAGACCTGGAAGAATAATGTGAAAAAGCAGATGGTCATAGCAGAAAAAAATTACTAAAAGGTTTTGTTGAAATTGAGGAGCATTCTTTTTTTATATCTACTTATCCAATCTATTCTGTTTTCCTGGGCTCTTTAATCATCTTTAAAAGTATCCTTATAAAATAGCCTCAAGGGAGCTAGTTTCTGACTCCCAGGATTTTAAGATACCAAAAAGGTATCCAGGTGAACCAGAAAGTAGGCTCTCACCACAACTGAGTAACATAAATTTCTGTTATCAGATACCACCCAGTTTATGGGATTTTATTATAGCAGCCTGAAAGACCAAGTTATAAGCAAAAGGTTCATCTAATTTAGTTTTTGTTCCATTTAGTATTACTAAATTCGTCTCTATTATAAAACTCAAACTATACATAAGTACTGCAGTCTTCTAAGGTGTTTAATAGATATATAGTCTTGAAATATGTTTAAAAAGAGAAGAACATTATTAAGTAGAAAAAGATCTCCAGATCTCCATACTCCCGAAAATTATAAAATCTGTTGTCTGACATCCATTATATAAAGGGAAAAAACAAAGACACATGGAAAAGTAAGTTTGTAAACAGCCCAAATAAGTCTAATAAATCCAACTGTCCCTCCTTCTCTACAATTTAAGTAGAACTATCCTAAATATGCACTTCTCCACTTTTTTACTTGGAAAAACTGTACTACATTTTTAAGAAAAAAGCTATATTGTATTTAAATGATACTATTCTAAGCAAAAAGCAGAAGATATAAATGACGTACAACAGCTTCTGGCCTTAGAGGTAGATTAAGACAAACCTAACATTAAGAGTAATATTGACCTACAGAATAGTAGAAAATATAGTAGTGGAAAATCATGTATTTTATAAAGAGCTAATTTATAAAACATTTAAAACTAACTAAATCTCAAAAAAACTTTAAAAAGCAGAGAAATTTTTTAAATTTTAAATTTAAAAACAGGGAAAAAACTTGAATGAGTTTTTTCTCAAAGCCAGAAATGAATTAAGCACATGAAAAGATTCTCAAAATCACTAATTAGGGAAATGCAAATTAAAATCATAATGAGACATCACTTCATATCCATTAGCCTGAATGAATATTATCAACAGTGAATATAAGTGTTCACCAGGGTGTAGTGAAATTAAAGTCTTGTACATTACTCATGAGAATATAAAATGCTAGAGCCAACAGTGAAAGTCAACATAACAGTCCTAAAAAAGCTACACACATAATATATGATTATCTAATTCCACCCCTAGGTACATACCCAAAAGAAATGAAAGCAGAGATTTAGTAGAACACATATTAACAGAAGCATAATTCCCAATACCAAATGGCTGTTGGATCCCAAGTGTCCTCTGGTAGACGGGTCAACATACAAAATAGTAAGATGCACATAAAGTTGAACCTCACAAAAGGATTACTGAATTAACAAATACATAACTAATGTAATTCTGATACATACTAACAACATGGGTGAATCTTTAGCACCCTAAGGAAAAGGAGCAAAATCAAAAAACAAATATGGGGCCAGGAATTTAGCTCAGTAGTTTTGGTCCCTGCCTCCCAAGTGCAAGATTTCAACTTTAATCTCTGGTACAAAAAGAAGAAATGATAATGATCTTACCTATAATAGTGTTCAGTCCATTCTATAGAGAAAAAAATAACAAATGGAGCTGGGGAAAGAGGTAGTGCAGAACTTATATTTTAATGACAGAGAAAATAAAAGTTCTGCAGATGAATGTGAGTTGTAATGTACAACAATGTGAATATACTTATAATACTACTGAATTTTTCACATAAAATGGTAAATTTTTTGTTATGTATTTTTTATTCCAATAGTAAAAACAATTTTAAAGCACTATAGTAGAGTTCAAAGACCTTAACTTAAGAAAGATAGGATCTGGGGCCGGAGATTTAGCTCAGTAGTTCCTGCGCCTGCCTAGCAAGTACAAGGTCCAGAGTTCCATCCCCAATACCACATACCACAGTGCTGGGCGTGGTAACTCATGCCTATAAACCCAGCACTCAATAACCACACACCACAATGCCAGGCCTGGTGGCTCATGCCTGTAATTCCAGCACCCAGGATGCAGAGGCAGGAGGATGGCCTTGAGTTCAAGGCTAGCCTAGGCTAAAGTGAGTTCAGGGCCAGCCAGAACTACAAAGCAAGACATTGTCTTAAAAAAAAACTGGATCAAATTGAAGCATTGATATCCTTACAAGTAACCTATCCATGATTCAATTTTCTCATCAGTAAAATGAGAAAGCTGTAACAGAAGTCAATTCTACTCAAAATATTTTTCAAAAGCACATATTAGATGCTCAAATAAACAATGCTGCCACTCAGGAGATTAAAGAATTAACATGCCTGTTTAGTCTTAGTATTTTTAAAAATATTCAGTTTTAAGAGAATGGTAATCACAAAAGCAGACAGATAAATATAACAGATTTGGTGGGGGAGCTCTATCAACAGGAGCATTAAGAGTATTCAGCTGTGGGCCAGGGACAGAGCTCAGTGGCATGTGTCTTACTGGCAAGCTGAAGATATTGAGTTCAATCCCCAATACCAAAAAAAAAAAAAAAAAATTCACCTCTAGATTTGTGACCCCTATCAAACAGTGGCATTATTAAAAATAGGACAATGAAGGACTCCATACTTTAAGCTCTCAACACAGTATAAATGAGTTTTAAAATGTATGATAGGTAATGTAAAATAGGAAGAAAATGTTCAAAAGGAAAGGGGAAGGGAGGGAAGGTAAAGAAGAGAAAGAAAAAATTTGATAGCAAAAAAAGGAAACAAAGCTTTTATATAGGTGATGGTGGTCAGAGAAAGGGCAGAGGAAAAGGGAAAAAATGAAAATAAAGATTGGTCATATAACAGGTACAAATTCTGAATTTTGAATGTGATCATAAGGTATCTATAAAATGTACCAATAAAGTCAATAAAAAAATAAACCTACTACAAAACAGGTTAGGTAAAACTCTTGAAGACATTGGTTTAGGGAAAGATTTAATGAATAAATCCTCTATAGCGTGAGAACTGGTAGAAGAAATCAACAAATTGGATCCCAGTCTATTGAAAGACTTCTGCACAGCCAAAGAAACCACCAGCAGAGAGAAAAGGCAACCAACAATATGGGAAAGAATCTTTACCAGCCATTTCTCAGACAAAGGGTTACTATCTAGAATATATAAAGAGCTTAAAAAAATCAGTCCACCTGAATTTTAAGATCCAATTCAAAAATGGGTATCTGAAATAAAGAGACACTTTTCAGAAGAAGAAATTAAAGCAGCTAAGAAGCATATGAAGAAATGTTCAACATCACTAGTCACTCGAGAGATGCAGATGAAAACAACACTAAGATTTCATCTCACTCCACAAGGAATAGCTGCTATATCAGAATTAGCTACCAACAAATGTTGGTGAGGCTGCGGAGAAAAAGGAACCCTACTCCACTGCTGGTAGGAGTGTAGACTCGTACAACCCCTGTATGAGTGGAGATCAGTGTGCAGATTCCTCAAAAAACTAGGATTAGAGGTTCCATTTTACCTGCTATTCCTCTGCTAGGTATATGTACAAAAGAATTAAAAGATTCATATCACAGCGATGTGCACCCATGTTTATAGCAGCTCAGTTTGTGATTGCTGAATCTTAGAAATAACCAAAATGTCCATTAAAAGGAGACTGGATAAAGAAGATGTGGAGAAGAATGGAGTTACTATGCCATAAAAAATAATAAGATTGAATCATTTATATTCAAATAGAGGTATCTTCACGACATTCTCATAAGTGAAATAAATAGGTCACAAAGGTGTAAATATTCTATCTTTTCTCTGGTATGAAAAAATGAAGATGTAAATGAGTTCTAGAATGTATATTATATATTGTGTAATAGAAAATATTCAAAGGGAAATGAGGTGAAGGGATAAATAATAAGGGGAAAATAATGAGATTATGATAAAAAAGGAAACAAAGCTTATGTATATAGGGGTGGAGGTGGTAGATGTGTAAAGGAATGGGAAAAGATGAGAAGTTGTGCGGTATACTTTGTTGAGTGCAATCATGATGTGTATATTTAATGTACCAATAAAGATTCAATTAAAAAATAATAATAAATAAATCAGCAGGGGATTTAGCTCAATGGGTCCGACACCTGCCTTGCAAGTTCAAGGGCCCGAGTTCGATCCCAGTAACCATATATAACAATCTGGGGAGGAGACTCATGCCCACCAGCAATCAGATCCACATACCACAGTGCGGGGTGTGGTGGCTCAAGCCTGTAATCCCAGCATTCAGGAGGCAAAAGCAGGAGGATTGCTGTGAGTTCACAGCTGAGCACAGGGCCAGCTGATCTACAAAGTGAGACGCTGTCTCAAATAAATAAATAAATAATCAACATTCTCATAACAGAATACTCTACAGCAAAAATAACTAAACAGTGGAAAAAAAACTGAGTAGCAGATTTTGTAGGTTTTTAATTTTTTTTACTGAATTCTTTATTGGTACATTTTATATACACATCATGGTCACATTCAACATTGAGAATTTGTACCAGTATATGACACTACTTAATTCTCATTTTTTCCCATTCCCCCACTCATCCTACAACCTCCCCCCACCCCTATATACATATGCCTTGTTTCCTTTTTTTCTATCACATTTTTCTTTCTCCTTGTTATTTACCCCTACCTTTTTCCCTTGAATATTTTCTATTTTACAATATCTATCAAAGTCAAACACATTCATCTAAGTTACCTAAAGTAGTCAACTGGAAAAATGTGTCACATGGTTCCATTAGTATTAAGTACCCATTGATGTTGCCACTTTTTGAAGCAATTCCGGAAATCTTCTTCACGAAGGGTCTTGTCGTACCCATGGAGGTATGACAAAAAAAATGATGAATGCTGCTGCTACATGCTGTCCAACTGGAAAGGGAAGCTCATGAAAAAATATGTGTCCTCATCCATCTTACTCAACACAAAATCAATGGTTAAGTGTTCAAAGTTACGGGAGATATTCTGAGAGAAATTAATGGCAATGTCTTCGCACAATAAATTTTCATACATTTAATCATATTTTATCACCCATTGTATAAATATTTTGCTCACTTAAATAAGATTTGAATTTTCACTGATAATTTCAAGCATACTAAATACTTTTGCAATGGGCTATAAATGCCACTGTATCAAAAGCTGTGTTCTACTGGAAAAAAATTATTTTTATATTAACTGAAACATATACAAAGAGAATTATGTGTCAACTTTAATAAACTCTGTAATATGAATTTCCAGAGACCAAGGGAGATACTTTGAATAATTTAGGGAAGGGAAAATCATGAGTAGGTACAGAGTTGACATTAAACGACGTAACCTAGATGTTCAACTAAAATAATCTTCCTAAGAATTAAATAAACTCTCAGTTTTCATGCTGATTTTGATTCAACTCAAGTATTATATAATTATTTTCTCTGGTGTACTTCAAAATGGACATAGCAACATTTCATTTTATTGAATTTTATATTTATTATTTTCATAAGAGTTGTTAAAAACTATTAAAGGTAACACTTTCTCTTTATTAAGAAAAATGATTGTGGAGGGCCGAGGGTATATCTCAGTGGTTTTGGCGCCTGTCTTGCAAGAGCAAGGACCCAGGTTCAATTCCTGGAAACCACATAATACTAGGCGAGGAGACTCACACCCAGCAGCAACCAGTACCACATACCACAGAACCGGGCGTAGTGGCTCACGTCTGTAATCCCAGCACTCAGTAGGCAGAGGCAGGAGGATTGCTGTGATGTGAGTTGGAGGCTGAGCTCAAGGCCAGCCTGAACCACAAAGCGAGACCCTGTCTCAAAAAACCTTAAAAAAATAAAGAAAGAAAGAAAAAAAGAAAAATAATTGTGGAAACAAAAAGCAATATACTTTTGTAAAGCAAAATGAAAATATCACTGGATTAATGTACTAGTGGCTTTATCTAGATCAAAAGCAAAACACATCCAAATGAGTATTAGCATGCTGTCTTTAGCATTTAAGTGGAGTATGTTCTTTTAGGGGTTTGCAGACATACTGTAGATCACACATGACAACACCAGCAGTAAAACCCTCATATCCTTAAAATAAACCTTTTATATTTAAATATTGAGTTCTTTTGACATACAGTGAGTAATTCATGTTTGAAATTTGGGGTATTATGAAGAAGTTAAGAATTTTCTACAGTGGACAGCACTATTAATATAATTTTAACTTGTAAATAATAAGTGAGTCAGCACATAAGTGAGATTACTGTTTTAAGGATTCTTAATAAAAGTAGTACTAATATACTAACTGTGACAAATCCCATGGTATTTCTTCTAAATCTGAATATCAAATTTCAACAAGCTACATACACACAAATAAAAAGTTAAAGCCACATCTAAGTGGAATAACTAATATGTGAAGAATACAGATGAAAACAGAAAGATTAAATTTACCAAGACGAATGATCAAAAATCATCTTGAAACGTCATCGTATCAAATAATTAATTCCACGCTCTTATTATAAGTTC
Source organism: Petromus typicus (assembly GCA_004026965.1). Classification (NCBI taxonomy): domain Eukaryota; kingdom Metazoa; phylum Chordata; class Mammalia; order Rodentia; family Petromuridae; genus Petromus; species Petromus typicus. Next base: position 56,879 of record PVIR01001056.1, on the reverse strand, counting down.
TATTTTTATTTTAAATTTTCTGGCTCCATAAGCAAATTTCTATAAAAATGTGTGCATACATGTTACTAATTTTATTTCAAAAGTTTAATATTACTAAACTAGTATTTTAAATAACTTATTTTTTTCTGAAGGTTGAGCACTTATAGTAAAAAACTAATGGAAAACATATTTTGAATAAGTAAGGTTACTAACTAGGATGAAAAAGCAAAGATAATCCAAATAAATAAACTGATATAATTTTAAAATATAAACAGGTTTCAGTAGAAAATAATTTCAGATAATTAAATATGATTTCATAAATTTAAACAAATACCTTTAATATATTAAAGATATTACTCTGTACTAAAAACATGAGATTTTAACCAAAAGCAAGTAAATATTGGTTGTCTTTCTCTAAGTTTTTAAATTTAAGGGAATATAATTTCCAAATGAGGCAATTCAACCTTAAATGCAAATGATAATAATTAAAAATCAATTTCTTCCAAAATGTAGCTACTGAACATGTCAGACATAACCACACTTTATGTAAGGGTACAATTTACTCAGTGGTTATGAATATGGATAAACTTATTTACTAGACAAAAGTGTTGGCCTTAAATATTAATTGAAATCTTTTCTTTAAATATATTCGCCCACAAAGAGGCACATGCTCTTATAGTTCAATATTACATTCTGAAGCAACAACATTTTAATGTACCTCCAACAAAGATTAAGTTATTCCCCCAATGGTTATTATAACCCCAAAAATACTGCAAACTAATACATATCAGACATTTAAAAGATTTTTATAGTTTCAGTAAAAGATAGTACAACTTCAGATGTTTTTCAAAGTTTAGGTCTGTATGCACACAAGACAGACATTATCCCATTCTGAAATTATGAAATAAAAAGTAACGAAACACATTTTAACATGGAATACTTACCAGCAAGTGGGAAGTTTTAGTAATTTGCCATAAAGAGCAGTGCTAAACGTAGGAATAACTGGTACAGGTAAACAGTAAAACCCGCTACAATCCAAAGATGTCAGTCCTGCCTGGAAGCCAAATATCTGAAACAAAAGGAAAAGATCCAAATGTTCACAAAGTTTTAATAAGCACAGGATGAAATACGTCAGTTTCAACTTGCTGTACAACAGCTGCACAATATGTTCCAATGTCTTTTTCCACTTGCCAAATGATCAGCATTTTCTTTTATTCAATTTGACACATTAATTAAATCAAAAGCGATCTCAACATATAGTATTCCTTTCATATCCCTAGAAGATCAGCGACTGACTTTTTTGTTTCACATTTTACTTCATGTAACTATGTATCACTGCAACTTCACGTACTTTTATCTGCTGAAATTTACACGTTTTCCAAAACTATACATAGCTGACTTCTCTCCACTGTAAATTACAAATTAAATAAACTGGTGTTAACATTATCTAAAAGTACAAAGACAAAAAAAAACAATCTTAAAAATGTATTTTGCCTCTAATATTATTCATATACCAAAAAGATATCTAAAAATGTCCTAAACTGTTACTTATTTTTTCTTTCTTTTGTGAAAACGACTTTAAGGCTGAAGTTTTACACTCCAAGAAATTTGAGATTATTCTTATGTTTACACTTAAATGAGCAGCTCACACTAAAAAGTTGTATAAGCAATCCCTGTACTCCCTGGCCACTGTAATTATCTTAATAGAAAGAAACATTTCAACAGTATATTTTACATTAAGCATTGCAGAAAACTGATGACATTACTATTCTAATTATTTCCAATATAATAAAAGATGAACACATCATGCTTAGCAGGACTAACATATAGTATCAAAAAGCACCATTAATGTTTTTCAATAATATACAAAGCAATGTAGGCTCAACACTTATCTTTATTTTTTAATTCACTGATTTTACAGCTTTCAACCCAATTTCTAGGATTAATAATAACTGGTAAACTCTGTAAAAACAAATTTTTTTTCAGATACAGTATATTTAATGAGTGATCGTAAAACAATGATCAATTTCTTAAAAAGAGAGGTGAGGGTGAATGTTCCTCAGGGACAGAGAAATTGCCCATGTGGGAAGCTCTGAGTTTAATCCCTGGCATGTAACATAAATATACTTTAAAGTATTGCGCTATATCCAAATGATTTCAAAATCCTATTATGCCCCTAACATTTATCAACAGATAATGTTAAACACTTTCTTCTAAAACCAGTTTGCAGTGAATGAAATTGTTCTGAAAATAAAACATTAAGAATTATTTTCAGGGCCGGGGATTTAGCTCAGTGGTTCCAGCGCCTGTCTTGCAAGTGCAAGGACCCAGGTTTGATCCCCGGTAACCACATACAATACTGGGCATGGAGACTCACCCCAGCAGCAACTAGTACCACATACCACAGTGCTGGGTGTGGTGGCTCACGCCTGTAATCCCAGCACTCGGGAGGCAGAGACAGGAGGATTGCTGTGATGTGAGTTGGAGGCTGAGCTCAGGGCCAGCCTGAACCACAAAGCGAGACCCTGTCTCAAAAAACCTTAAAAATATATATATATATTTTCAAAGAAAATTACGTTTCAAAGGATATACCTTCGAAAATTACAGTCAAGAAAAAATAAAATGATGTAACTACAATATTAACTTGTTTAGATTCTGCTATTAACAAACTGGCAGGCACAAAACTGAGAAGAAAAAGAAAAGGCTATGTTTTGAGTATTAAAATGGTTACTTAAAATCATAACTTAAAAATTAATGTTTTACACATTATTCTTTCTTAAAGACATAGTCTGACCAACAGTATATGCAAAGAAATGTGGTGGGCACTGTATAATTCTGGTGTTTCATATTTTCTCACAAAAGTCAAATATTTAAACAATTCTGAAATTTACAATTACCTAACAATATAAAAAATTATCAAAAAAAAGTCTAGCCTCCAAGTATTTCTAATAAAAAAGGTAACATTTCTTCATATGTTCAACTGAGAACTCTCTCAAATCTACTTTCTAACGGTCTGTTAAAGCCCCAACAGAATCATCTCACATTTTCATTAGCAGTCCTCCAGTGGAACTGGGTGCAGAGGAGATCCCCTGCTGGTTAACTGACGAACTGCAAAGGACTCAGGGCAAACTATAATTGCATAATTTTTTTAAGAAACTATATTATATTTACATGTTTTTCATACATGCTACCAAGGAACATTCAAGCAGATAAAATTTATAAACAAAAAGGATCTATTAAACATATTACTTCCTATATACTTCCAAATTATGCTTACTGCATAACATTGTGCTTCCTATCAACTATCATATCAAAAATAACTTAGTATAAATATTTAACTTCTAAATCAAGCAATTAGATATACAAATTTACAGTACTTATGACTTGTCAACACTATTTCATCAAAGTTCTAAATACATGATTTGAAAAACAGGAAAATCAGCACAGTGTGAACTGAAGTAATTTTATGAAGGGTAGTATACACATTAAAAGAAATATTCAAGTTTGATTCTAGTACCAGAAAAAAAATAGAAAAATGAAATACTGTAATAAGAGTCTGAGTGCGAAAAACCAACAATCTGAAGCAATAAAAATGTATTAAGCAGCAGAAGTGTAATTATCAATGTAAATTTTTACCTGAAATGAATATAAATTTGAATAAGATAACATAAACATATCAAATGAAAATAAATGACACTGAACAAAGTATTGGCAAAAGATAAAAATAACTATATCACCTATAATTTAATATTTTATAACAAATGTTCATGAACATCTCAAATAAAAAATTTGAGATTTCAAAACATCATAAAACTTCTATAAGTTATTACTAACAAAAATTAGGATAAGAATAAAATTAGGAGAAGAAAAAAATTAGGATAAGATTTGAAAATTAAACAAGAAAAATATTAAAAGTATATGTTAACCATTAGTGTCAATAAAAACAAAGTAACTGTGTTGTAAAAGAAATCATTTTCATGGTATTGTAGCCACAGGGTATAATTATCCCTTCATTAAAGGAATAAGCACCATCTTCATATAAAAAAATTGCCTCATATGCATTTACTGAAACATAAACACTGAAAATTATAATTACACAGTAATACAGCATAATAATGAACATATTCTGGAGGAAAAGCATTCAACACTAACAGAACTAGAACCAACCACAGAATTTTAAAGTTAAAGGTGCTTAAAGATTTCACTCAAACATCTCATTTATAGGACAAATAAACTAAAAAAAAAAGATTAAAGATGTCTTGAAAATTACTTATCATTGTACCAGCAATATGATGCTTCATTTCATTTACCTCATCAGTTACTTCAATTTCTCCTAGCCTTCCTTCTTCCCTCAATCTCCCCCTTCACCCTCCTAAAAAAAATTTTAGTGTGTCACCTATCCTTAAATAAAAGCCATCTTTCTCACTATCACTTTTCCTTCAAATATTTCCCTCCTTCTATCAATGAATATTTTGAATAAGTACCCTAGTTTCTATTCCCTCTAAGTAGTTTCTGTTCATATAATTACAGAAACAAAACAAAATCTGGATGGAAAGTAGTACAACATTTTTCTCAGATGGGGAAAAGTAAGTATTTTCTCTTTATTCTTTCCCCAGCAACTTAAGACAGTAAAACTACAAACATTGGTGATTTTGCCACCATCTAGAATTCCTAAAATATGAATATAATTATGCTGCTATCTACATTGTTAAAGGTGTAGAATTCTTCAGAATACAAAAATACTTGCAGTTCATAACAAGAATAAAAATAATCTGGGCCGGGGAGTTAGCTCAGTGGTTCCAGCGCCTGTCTTGCAAGCGCAAGGACCCGGGTTCGATCCCCAGTAACCACAATCAATACTGGATGTGGAGACTCATGCCCAGCAGCCACCAGTACCACATACTACAGTGCCAGGCGTGGTGGCTCACACCTGTAATCCCAGCACTCGGGAGGCAGAGGCAGGAGGATTTCTGTGATGTGAGTTTGAGGCTGAGCTCAGGGCCAGCCTGAATCACAAAGTGAGATCCTGTCTCAAAAAACCTAAAAAAAAAAAAAGGAATAAAAATAATCTAATTTTAAAATGAGCAAAAGATGTGTATAGATATTATTCCACAGCAGATATGCAAATTGCCCACATACAGTAAACAAGAAAAACAAAATGTTCAGTACGCTTACTTATCCTGGAAATACAACTCAAATCACAAGATGCTACTTTAAAATGGCAAAAATGTGAAAAATTAAAAACAAAGATAAGTATTAATGAGGATGTGAGAATATAAGAATCCTTATATAATCACTGCTTACTTAACACAACAGGGAAATACTCTGCAAGAAAGTCTGGCAGCTGCTTAATATATTTAAAGCACAGTAATTATATGGTAATTCCATACCTCACTGTTATATACCTGAGATATGAAAATTAGATGTGAATATTTATGGCCATATTATTCATAATAGCAAATTATAAGTTGTGTCTTTGCTCTGTTAGTTTCTCTTGCTATGCTGTTGCTCAGACAAAAGTCTACTATCTGGAATAAAGATCTTCAGAAAATCAGAGCCCCCAAATTTAAAGACCCAATTCAAAAATGGGCATCTGAAATGAACAGCCATTTTTCAGATAAAGAAGTAAAAGCAGTAAAGAAACATGAAAAAATGTTTAACATCGCTAGTCATTCCAGAGATGTAGGTGAAAACAACACTGAAATTCCATCTCACACCAGAATGAATGGCCACTGCTAAGAAATCGACCAATAACAAATGCTGGTGGGGTTGAATAGAGAAAAACTCTTCTCCGTCATTGATGGAAATGTAGACTGATAAAAGCACTGTGGAAATTAGCATGGAGGTTCCTCAAAAACCTAGGATTGGAAGTCCCATTTGACCTTGATATTTCCCTGTTGGTACATACATAAAAGTATTAAAAGGATCATTACCACACCAACATATGTACACCCATGTTTATAGCAGTTTGTAACAGTTAAACAAATCTTAGAAACAGCCCAGATGCTCATTAACTAGAGATTGGATAAAGATGTGGGTTTTTTTTTATAAAATGAAGTATTATTCAGCCATAAAGAATAATAAATTATAGACAAGTACAGCTACATAAATGCAACTGGAGGCAACATTAGGATAGAGCTGTGTAAATATCATATCATTTCTCTAGTATGAGAAACTGAAGCTCTAAATGAGGTCCAGAATGTATGATAGATAGGTAATGTGAAATAGAAAATGTTCAAAGGGAAAGGGGAAATGGGAGAGAGGGTACAGAGGAAAGCAAAGAAGAAAAACTTTGATAGTAAAACAAAAAAACAGAAATAAAGATTATGCATATAGAGTGGTAGGGGTTGTAGGGAAAGCAGGGGAATGGGAAAAAAGAATCAAGATACATCATGTACAGGTATAAATTCTCAATGATGAATGTGATCATAATGTATATCTAAAATGTACCAATAAACTCAAGGGAAAAAAATATATAAAAACAAATATCCATGAAGTGACAAATGGGTAAATAAAATGTAATATATACATAAATGGAATGTTACAATCAATTTAGTCACTAAAAGGAACAAAGTATTTTTTGTAAAAACTACACTTAGGTCTCTGAATCATTCTGAGTTACTTTTTGTGTGAGGTAAGGTCCACCTTTATTTCTCTACATATTGTTTCCCACTACTAGTTGTTAAAAAGAATATCCTTTCCCACTGAGTAGTCTTGCCATGCTTCACATAATTCATTTGACTGTATCTATGAGGATTTATTTGTGGCTTCTCTACATATTTCATTGGTAAATATGTCTTTTTTGGTCCCAGGATCAATCTATTTTTACTACTGCCCTAGTTACTTTTTCTCAGTGCTGAGACACAATTACAAACACCCACAATTTCAAGAAGGAAAAGTTTATTTTGGCTCAGTTTATAGAGGTTTCAGTCCACAATCAACTGACTCAAATTGAGAGTGGCATAGTAGAGGGGCAAGACAGAGGAGAAGCAGTCAGACATCAAAGGAAAAGGAAAGGAAATACACCGATACAGGACATTCCTCCGGTGACCCACCTCCTCCAATCAGACTTTACCTCCAAACATCACATTTAGCTCTAAAATCATCAGTGTGATTCGTTTCACAGGTCCTATGATCCAATCACCTCTCCGAAACTCCACTTACGAGCTCATAAGGCTCTGGGGTAACATGCAGATATAAACCATTACAGTTACTATATCCTTGTGGTAAGTTTCAAGATAAGTGCCTGCCCCAGTTTTGCTCTTTTCAAAATATTTTCTAGGGGCCAGGGATTTAGTTCAGTGGTTCCGGTGCCTCTCTTGTGAGCGCAAGGGCCCGGGGTTCGATTCCCCAGTAACCACATACAATACTGGGCGTGGAGACTCATGCTCAGCAGCAATCAGTACCTCATACCACAGTGCCGGGCATGGTGGCTCACACCTATAATTCCCGCACTAGGAAGGCAGAGGCAGGAGGATTGCTGTGATGTGAGTTTGAGGCTGAGCACAGGGCCAGCTTGAACTACAAAGTGAGACCCTGTCTCAAAACAAACAAACAAACAAAACAAAACAAAACAAAACAAAGAATTTTTTTTGGCTATTACAGTCTCTTTGTATCACATATGGATTTTATAATGTGTTTTTCTATTTCTCCCAAAACTGAATTTTCAGAGGGATTTATTTCATTTAGTAAGCTTTCTCATTGCTGAATAAAATCCTCAACATCTACAACTTAAAGAAAAATATGGTGATCAAATGGGAAGAAAAAGGCCTAACTGGCCTCCTCTGTGAAGAAAGAGGGCATGCAAGCATGCTAACACACCACAGGAAAAAGCGAAAACACCTAAGGCTAAGCTATCTATCTGGAAAAGTACTGTGGAAGGTGGGATACAGGTGAATCCTGTGAAACTCTAACTACTCGTGCCCATGCCTGAATGAAAAAGCCAAGGTACACCAGTTATTTGGGGCTCGAAGGGAGACATGAGTCCCTTGTCCCCCGGTTTTTAACTTGTTTCTGTGTTTCTTTATTTCCCATCTTCACCATCCATTGGTCAGGTTCAAACTCAGATTGTAGGCTGGCTCCTACACAAAAAGGGGTCTAATTTGGTCTATAATTTAAGGGTACTCATTCTGTGGTCAGATGGCTCCAAGCCAGAAACATGGTAAAACAAAGGTGCTGAGTTCATGGTGGTAGAGAAGTAGAGCAGAAATAGTGCCAAAGATGAAATAAGAAAGGAACAGATACAGTACCCAAAGTAATGTCTCCAGGATGCACTGTGACATACCCAGATGTGTGTTCCACCAATCCCCTGGGTGCCCTCCACACCAGTCAGGCCAGGGCAAACAAGCATAACCATCAATTCTAATATTGCCCTCTAATCCATGAATAGGAGATATGTTTCCTTTTACCTATCTCTCAATTTCTTTTAACAATGTTTTATAGTTCTTGTAAAAGTCCTTTACTATTTTAGTTAACTTAATTCCTAAGCAATAAACCTCTTAGAAGAAAATAGCAAAAGCAAGCTACAAGGAAGAGAACAAATCCCATATACTACCTATTCCTGTACCATTTATAAGTTAGTAATTTTCACTTATAAACATAATCAGTGTACTGATGATGCAAATACTCAACTGAAACCCCAAAATGTAAAATGTTTATCCCAAGAACTCCATTCTTCTCATTAATAAAACTGTATTATTAAAAAAAAACTTTCAATTAATAACATTTTGAATGTTGTCAACTTAAAAAATATGGAAACTACTTCTCCTTATTTAAATACCAATACAATCTTCAATTTTTTCTATTGGCCAAAAAATCCAAAACACATTTACTCTCTCACCTTTTAAATCAAATTTGTTTTTTCCTCCCAGAAAAGTATATCCTGAAAATTTGGATGAATGCGTATTAAGATAGACGTGCTTCACACACTAACTAAAATCAAAATGGATTAGCGACCTAAGTATTAAAACAGAAACCCTAAACCTGCTGCAAAACAAGTTAGGTAAAACAGTTGGAAATATTAGCTTAGGGAAAGACTTTATGAACAAAACCTCTATATCATAAGAACTTGCAGAAGGAATCAACAAATGAGATCTCATCTTACTAAAAAGCTTCTGCACAGCAAAAGAAACCACCAGCAGAGCAAAAAGATAATCAATAATAAGGAAAAAATTTTTACCAGCTGTTTCTCAGACAAAGGGATTCTATCTAGAATATATAAAAAGCTTAAAAAATTAACAGCCCCAAATTTAAAGATCCAGTTCAAAAATGGCATCTGAAATGAACAGATATTTTTCAGAAGAATAAGTAAAAGCAGCCAAGAAGCATATGAAGAAATGTTCAACATCACTGCTCACTCAGAGGGCAGATGAAAACAACACTGAGATTTCATCTCACACCACAAAGAATGGCTACCATCTCAAAATTAACCAGCAATAAATGCTGGTGAAGCTGCAAGGAGAAAGGAACCCTTCTCCATTGTTGGTGGGAATATAGAGTGATGTAACCACTACAGAGATCAGTGTAGAAACTCGTCTTATGAAATGATTTTACCTTGCTGTTCCCCTGCTAGATATATACACGAAATAATTAAAAGATTCATTTCACAGCAACATATGTGCACCCATGTTTATAGCAGCTCAGTTTGTGATAGCTAAATCTTGGAAACAACCAAATGTCCATCAACGGGAGATTGGACAAAGAAGTTTTTTTTTTAAATAAAATGGAGTGTTACTCCACCATAAAGAATGATAAATTTGAGTCATTTATACTCAAATGGGTGTAGCTTGAGGACATACTCATAAGAGAAATACATAGATCACAGATGTATAAATACCATATCTTTTCTCTGGTATGAGAAACTGCTGGTGAAAATGAGTTCTAGAATGTATGATATTGTGAAATAGGAAATATTCAAAGAGAAATGGGGTTAGAGGTAAGTAAAGAGGGAAAAGCAAAAATTTGACAAAAAAAGGAAACAAAGCTTATATATCTAGGAAGTGAGCAGATTGTAGGGTGGGCAAGGAAATAGGTAAAAAATAAGAATTAAGTTGTGTAATATACTGATATAAATTCTCAATGTTGAGTGTGATCATAATGTGTATATAAAATTAACCAATAAAATAAATTTATAAATGTGCTTATGAATTTATTGGACCTGATAAAGAACTTTGCAAAATTATTATGCCATGTTATAAACTAAAGAGATGTGTATGAAAGTTCCAGTTCTTCCAAATCCCTATGGTTTGAGGTCAAAGATTACTCAGTGCAAAGGATTTTGATTCTGTAACCTTCTTGATCTTTCAGAAACATCTGATGTATCTGATCATTATGAATAACAAAGTCTTAAAACTATATTCTCTTCTACCATTTATAAGGTGTATTCATACAAGTTATTTTCTACATGTATTTCAAATATCAAATGCCTTGCAATGTCTATGCTACTGAATGACATACATTTTCAAAAGATGAGTCTGTCAAATAAATGAAGAGGCAAGGCAAATTTTGTCTGTGGAGAAAAGGGTTTTAGAAAATACAAAGAAAGGATACAAAATTTCAGTTAGGAAGTTGAAGAGAGACAGCTACAAAAGTACCAGAGTAAATAAGAATAAACTAGATTTTCAAAATAAGTGAGATCTTAAGTGTTCTTATCAGAAAAAAAAGATATATGAAGTAATGTATATGTTCATTAGTTTGTCATTCCATGATGAATGTATTTTATAAAACATGTTTAAGATAAATCTATAGTTTTACTGTCAATTAAAAATAAAACTAAAATTTCTTTGTATTTTCTATACACATCCATGCCCACACTCCCAACTGATAAATTTCACTCCATAAATTAAGAATTATAAATCATACCATCACACAGGGAATGAAAGCACACAATGAAATCAAGCATTTAAGTGTATAATTAAAGATTAATGATAATACCAAACACAAATGACACAGACACAAATTCTCTACTGTGTTATTAAAACAGTGTAACATTCACTATAAATGAAATTTTTAAAATTCTTCAAAAGTTACTAAAATCATCTTTAAAAGAAACTGCTAAAAACTTTATAACAAATTAGAATTTTGAGTCAGTTTAAGTCATATAAATGAAAATTCTTAACAAATCTTGAAAGTATTAAAATGTACTATGTCATAAAAATATCAAAAATGAAATGAAATATTCAAGACAACCATGATTCAAGGGGTTTTTTAAAGTCAATATTCTTAATGCCAACGAATAATTTTCCTACTTTATACTACTCCAACTCTGCACAACACTTTCCTTTAAATGTATCTATATAAGTCATCCAATAAAGCTCAAGTCAAAGTGACTGAAAAATAAAATTAGACTACATATGTACCAAAAGCACTCTTTCTAAAACATAAACACTGTACTCGCTTCGGCAGCACATATACTAAAAAATAAACACTATATAGGAACCATACTGGAAAGTTACTTTAATTGGGCTTTAATATATTAACAAACAGAAGTGATGAACAACTATTCTAATAACTTCTGATTAGTATGAATGGTAACTATATTGGCCAGAAAAAAACTTTGAGACATTTTTCTTGAACATAGTGACACACGTTCCTTATCATTCATATAGAATGTCTTAATGATGGAAAGAAAATATGTTAAATGGGTGAATTCTATATAAGCAGAATAACTTAGATGAGTAAAATACCTAAATTTAGAAACTATTTTTAATGCACATATTAATCTGACAATAACGTTATGTCAACACTTTAAAACATCATATACTTTTCTGTGTACTGACAGAATGAGTAAAACAGCACAAGTATAAAATATTCTAGCTTTGAAAAATGTCTTCTGTATTCTTCACATAACATGAACTACTGTAGTAGATCACCATCATAACAGCTCCCCAAATTCATACTTCTCTATATCCACATCAATTTGCAATGTGATATATTTCTCTTTCCAACTCTCTTGAAAAGTGGCTTTACCAAGGCATCTAGCAAATGTGTTCTTTTATTTTATGTGGTTTGACAAAAACTAATCTTAAAATGTCAAAATAAATACGCAATCTAAAATGATTATCTTTAAATTGGACTTTTCTTTACAATCATACAAATACTGAAGAACTTTAAAACACTAAGCTATAACCCATGAAACAAGAGTCCGGGCTCTATTTTGGAATCTTTTAATCTTTTAGTACATTCTAGGGTTTTGATTTCAGAATTTATTCTTGGACTGGGGATATAGCTCTGGCAGTGGTGCTTGCGTTGCAAGCACAAGGTCATGAGTTCAATCCCCAGTACAACCAAAAAAAAAAAATTTATTCTTGAATTTGACTTCTAGAATTTCATCTTGTTGACAAAATAGAATGTGATTATGTATGTGATGGTTCTCCTGAGATTATACATCTATATTTGCTTTAAAAACTGATTACTCAACATTTGTGTGTACCTACAATGGGATGCATTAATTATTTTACAAAACTAGAACTAGGCAAAGCTTTTTTTTTAGAGAGGTGGCAAGGCTTCTAGCAATTCACTTCATATAACTATAGATAAAATAATAAAGAATTTTTAGCTTTGTATCAAGATATGGACATAAATTCAACTAAAAGGAAGTAACTAGAAAAATATTAACTGGATAAAAACATTACACCTCAGACAGATGTTTTCTTCAAAGAAATCAGTATTTTAAAGCACCCATATTAGATTGTTTTATTTCACATTTTATAAAAGTTATTATTAGTGACACAAAATCTTCAAAATTTATAATTGTCATAACTTACAAAAATCAAACTAATTCAAAATCAATGAAGCAAAAAATTTTTGAATGAATACATTTTTATCTTTAATTATACTGCAATGGTGATTAAATTTATCTTATACCTTACTTAAATCTTTTCTGTTATGCTGCTTTTTTGTTTGTTTGTTCTGTATTTTTTTTTTTTTTGTGGTACCAGGGAGCAAACTTACAACCCTGCACTTGTAAGGCAGACAGCATGCCGCTAAGCTAAAACCCTGACCTTCCTTTATTTAAATCTTAACATAGAATACTAATTCTGTGAAAGTACAACTGCAAAAAAAAAAATAAAATTGAAAAAAATCATATTTACTCATAATACTCTTAATTTCAAAGTAAACAGACATTAAATAATTTTTTTACAAAAACTTTTCATACCTTAAGATAACAATGTGTGTAGCAATAATGAAGTAGATTATCAGAAGGCTGGCTAAGGCTGCTCACCACAAGCACCAACTGTTCAGCATACATTGGGACAGAATATTCCAGATTAATTTTATCCACCAATATCTGAATGGCTGGCAAAGGCCGAAGAGACTGGAAATTAGTAGTATTCATGAAGTTACTTGAGTTCTGGAAAATAGTAATATTCACTTTATATTTTAGGAGTAGAGCAATGATTTATGTACAATTACCTATAGATAAGATTTAGACTTACACACCTTACAATGATATTAAATTAATCTAGAAATGAAATGATGATTCTCCATCAGCTCTGACCATAACCAAATAGGAATATATTCTATATATTAATTTTCAAATAATGCATATTTTTGTAAAATTACTATTTCCCTCTAGCTAACACTTTTCATTTTTTCAGTCTATTTAAATATTATAATTACATCTTTCAGTATAATCAAAATATGAGTGATACAAAAAATATAGTTTAAATTTTTAGATGATTAAAAATTGCCATTAATCTCTCTCAAAATACCCCCACCACTTTGAACACACTTATCGCATCCTTGCCATTTTCTATTATATTTCATGTCTTGATGTCCTGAATAAACCTTTCATAGTAGTTTCACTTTTTGGCAAAAGCTAAAAGCCACAGAGTATCAGATTCTGTAAGTAAGGTAGAGGACACAGAACAGTGTGAATTTTACTATAATCAGTTTTATTTAATAATTCATTGTTTTTAATCATCTTGTATTTTCTTAAACTCAATGTTTCCAAAATAATTTCTACATATCCAAAAGCCAGAAAGCTTTTACTTTTCTTTTCCTTTATTCACATTTAGATAATTAAGTGGGTTACAAGACATAGAGTTGAAAGATAGTCACAATAAGCAAGGTATGCAGGAAGGAAAAATGTCTTATGAAAATCATATTTACTCATAATACATATGTTAAAAGGACTCAAAGTGCTGTAATCTTGAGGAGGGCTTGATAATCTTTGCAGAACCTTTTTGAACTTCCAAATAAAACAGGTAAGTTTTAAGGTATCCAGAGTATGTCCTCAATTAATAAATAACCTACTTTGGGGACCCAGAACTAACTTCCTTAAGGTGGGTCTCAATAAGGAATGGCATTACTTCCCATTCAGAAGTATGTGAAAATAATATTAGGCTAGTTTCTTTGTTTTATTTTGTTTGGCTTCCACTGTCACAGTAGTATTGCCTTTCTGCAGCATTTCCCAAAGATCATATATGCCACATAATACTTCCCCAATCAAAAAAATTAAAGTACCATTACTGAGAAAAAATACAATGTATCTAAAACTGGCTAAAATGAACATACAATCCTAATTATTCATTATCATAAGTAAAATCAGCATTTATTTGGTAACTGCTTTGTTTTTTAAGTGACTTTCTTTTAGGGCTACTTTAAAAAACATACAGTAAGTCAGAGAAATCTGAAGCATGAAGCACAATGAATTCCTGTATCTGGAAAGCGGTTATCCCTTTCTAGGAACTATAAAACGTCCACCAGAGAGAGCCAATGTTCTCTCTTCAATCACCATAGGTAGTTTGGTTCTCTTCCAGAATTTCATACAAATGGAAGCACAGCACTCTCTCACTCACTGAAATATCTGTGGGAGTTTCCTATGCTGCTCATTTTTTGACTTGACATTTTTATCAATAGGAAGTGGCTTATTTCTGGTAATATTTCTTCCCCTCAACCCTCCTGCTTCTCCTAAAGAAGTCAACATTCTAAAGAAATTTTTGATAATTTTTAGTACTGAGAGAAAGCAATCACATAAAATATTCAAAAAAAAATATCTCAGAATTAGCCAAAAACAAATGTTGGCAAGGCTGTGGGGAAAAATGAACCCCTCTACACTGTTGGTAGCGTGTAGAGTTGTGCAGTCCCTGTGGAAATCAGTGTGGAGATTCTTCAAAAAACTAGAATTAGAAGTCCCATTTGACCCAGCCATTCTTCTGCTAGGTATATACACAAAAGAATTAAAAGATTCATATCACAGCAACATATACGCACCCACGTTTATAGCAGCTCAGTTTGTGATGGCTAATCTTGGAAACAAGCAAAATGTCCACCAAATGGAGACTGGATAAAGAAGATGTGGTTCTTTTCTAGAATGGAACATTACTCTAACATGAAAAATAATAAGACTGAGGCATTCATACTCAAACAGATGTATGTTCACTACATTCTAATATCACAATGCTGGGTCTGGTGGCTATGTCTGTTATCCCAGCACTTGGGAGGCAGAGGCAGGAGGACTGCTGTGATTCAAGGCTAGAGTGGGCTACAGAATGAGTTTAGGGCCAGCCTGAACTACACAGGAAGACCTTTTCTCAAAAAAAGAAGAAAAAAACCTAAAAATAAAATAAAATTACTAAAGATTATCAATCATTTTTAAATCCCTTTTACTTCAAGATGAATAACTATATGAGCATAAATTCTTTTATTTTATCAACAAAATTATATATACAAGAGTTTTATAAAAGTACTGAAGTGCAAATATATACCTTTTCTCCCATGATGATAGGAAGTAAGTGATCTAGCAAGTTGAATTCAGCCATGAAAATTGTACAGGTACATTTGAGAAGAGTAACACTTGTATGTCGAGTAGGAATATATTCCTCCAGAGAAGCCAGCTCTTCAGGATTCAGTATTGTTTCATTTTCATCCTTAACTTCTAAAATAAAAATAATGAAAATTTAATGAATTATGTGACAGATTTTTACATAATTAAACTCCTTAAATGAAAATATGAACTAATCAGTTCCCCAAATTATTAAGGGCAAATTCTCCTTTCAAAAATGACAAAGTTAATGAAGTTTCCTTAATCCCAGAACTCTGGGAGGCCAAGGTAGGAAGATCACAAGTGAGTTGTCCAGTGAGCCAGCCGGGACAACTTAGCAACTTACTGGGACCCTGCCTCAAAATAAAAAAATAAAAATAAATGGACTATGAATATAGCTCAGTGTGAAAGCCCTGGTTCAAATCTCAGGATCACCAAAAAAGTTATAAAATAATAAGTTATTCTAGGATAAATCACTCTACAATAAAAATATTTAAGACTTTGTTATACAAACGCCCAAAAGTTGTATCAAAAGCTATGCAACTTCATTAGGCATGAGATAATTACAAATAAAGTCACAATGTGATAGAACTACACACTTATTAAAATGGTTTTTAAAAATACTGAAAATACTATTTATTGCCAGGTATAAATAGAATAAAGATCAGCAAATTTTTTCCATAAAGAGCAATAGAGAAAAATTTTAGGTAATAGTTTGATTACCAGAAAGATTTTTTTTTAAAGAAACATATTGGGAACTTATTAAAAGATATTTTAAAGCAAAAACTAGCTAATTTTTGTATAACAAAGGCTTAAACATTTTTATTGTAGAATGATTTAATCTATAGTAACTTATTATTTTGTAACTTTTTTTGTTGGTCATACAGTTGGTCATAATTTAAATCAGCCATTATAAGACAAAAGAAACCATAGAAAATATTACCCTACAATGATGACTATTTCCAACAAAACTTTACTTATGGACACTTACAATTAAGTTACACATAATTCTTATGTATCACTATCAAAATACTCAAAAACTACGAGCTAACAAAATATTCATCAACAATAAAACAGATGTCATAGTACATGTACTCATACAATGAAAACCTATATAACAAAGGAGAACAAATCTGATGATGGAAGCTAAAGACAGAAACAAAGGACCACATCCTGTGCCATTCCATTTACACAAATTCAAAATAAACAAAATCTATGACATTAGATATAAAGATAACAGTTGCCTTGAAGACAAAATATTTAATAATCAGCATAAGACACATTGGGAACTTTGGACTTTATACCGGTAAGCTTCTCTTTATTTTATTTACTTAAATAAATGTCAAGTTTCAAAACTAGAGAACTAGTTCCCTTGGTGTTGTGTACTTTCCTTCATGTATTTATACACTAATAAAAAGGAAAGAAAAAATCTGAGCAAAACTTCTAACTCAAGATTTGCTAGACATGGTAGTACATGCCTGTAATCCCTACAATCCCAAGCTGAGGCAAGAGGATCACCAGAAGGCCAGCCTGGACTAAACAGTGAATTCAGGGCCAGTCCCACCCACACGGAAAGACCCTGTGCCACCCAAAAAGAAGACTCAGTATTCACATGCACTCCTACATAATGTGGAAAAATCATATTTCACAAACATATACTGGAAAGAGAATCAAAAAATATGACAGTGAAATGCTGACAAATATTTTTAAATAAAATACTTAAATAATTTTCATATCTTTTTTTTAATTTCCAAATTTTGACCTTTCTTAAAATTCTACACAAAAATTTATTCTCTAAATTGATAGATGAATACCTAAAAATTCTTACTGATAGATTAAAATATAAGAATGAAAGTTACCAAAACAATACAAATTGAATTATACAATCAGTCAAATCAACCAGCAATAGATGCATAATTAAGACAAAAACAAACCTGGTTTTAGCCGGCTATATGGCTCATATTCATGTTCCAAGGCACAAACAACCATTTTCAAAATCCTATGTACTGCACTGCTGTTCAAGCGAAAATCAAGAGGACCTATAACAAGGCTTTTAGTAGACTTCTCCTGGACTGTTCTCAAATCTTCATTTTTCCCTGAAGAAAAGTCTTGTTGATTTGCAGAACCTACAAGAAATCAAATTTTATATCAGTATATTAAAAAAATAACCTTTTTTTTTTTTTTAGACAGAGTCTCGCTTTTAGTTCAGGCTGGCCCCGAACTCAGCCTCAAACTCACATCACAGCAATCCTCCTGCCTCTGCCTCCCGAGTGCTGGGATTACAGGCGTGAGCCACCACGCCCGGCATTCTGGTATGTGGTACTGATTGCTGCTGGGCCTGAGTCTCCACATGCAGTATGGTATGTGGTTTCCACAACTGAACCCGGATCCTGGCTTGCAAGACAGGCGCTGGAACCTCTGAGCTAGATCCCCGGCCCAAATAAACATTTTAATATTACTCTTTTCCTGCTTTTTTACCTTGTAGGTAAATACTTTAATATCAATTCTGAACCAGTCATATTCAAAGAACCTAAAGATTTACATTTTGTCCATGTAGGTATTACTGACAAAAATAATTGTTTCAAAAACAATGATTCCTATTATCTATTATTATAAGTGCTATAAAATCAAAATGATCATTTTAAGTTTTATTTTTGTTTTCTGAGACAAGGCTTCGCTTTGTAGTTTAGGATAGCCCTGAGCTCACTATGTAGCCCAGGCTAGCCTCAAACTCATGGCAATCCTCCAACCTCTGCATCCCGAGTGCTGGGATTATAGGCATGAGCCACCATATCTGGCTAAAATGATCATTATTAATATATTATTCTATAAAACCTACTGTGCTAAGATGCAGAAATTCTATATACAATATTATTATGCTGAGAAGGGAAATTTAAGAGGAAACTATATTTTTGTACAAATTCATTGTGAATTTCTCACTAAACATAACATTGTTTAAAATTATACATTCATAAGATGCCTTGAGTGTTTGGTGACCATCAAAATAATAGATATCACCTGCTTTGAATTTTTTCCAGAATAAAATTATTATGTGTAGAATATAAGATCCTTGATCTCTCACATGCCCATATACTGAAGAGAAACAAAAACTATTCTATAAAGAAAATCTTAGCTTTACCCACAAATATATGTTCCTTTTTACCTAATATATACACTAGTGGTATTAGAAATTTGATTTTAATATAAAAATCCATTTTTATGTGTGTTAACAGACAGTACTTTTTAATTCTTCCATCATTTTGTTTATGCAAACAAAAAGTGGAGAGTGAGGTTTTCCAGGTTTAATTATTTAGAATCTAAAAAGACGCAAACACCAAAATTCTTCATCTACACTTTCCAACAATTTTCAGAAAAATACTTCCCACACAAAGGAATAATTAGGTATAAATTATATAATATTCACATCTAAAAGATTATAGGAATTAAAAAAGCTAACATGTAAAACAGTAAGAAAAGAACCTTGCATCTAAAACCAATAAACAGTAGCTATTATCATTATTACTATGTAAATGAATAAAAATCCAAAATTAAGACATTTAAATATACAAAAAAAAAAAAACTGAGCAAATAAAAAGATGTTAAGTTACATGTAACATTCACAAGTTAAATTAACAATGGAAATTTGTTTTTTCTCAGAAAAACACAGCTTACCCAAGTAAGAAAGTAAATGCCTAGGTACTAAACCAAAAGACAATGATTTCCACAAGTCTCAAAACAGCAATCTCCTCTAGCAAAGGAGGAAGAATGTGATAGGAAGAACATGAGAGGTGCATGAGATTAGCAATTATTTCTTCTTTGTGGGGGGAAAACACAAATGTTCACTTTACAATCCCTTGTTATTTTGTATTTAAATTTATAGAACTCTTCTGTGAGATTGTTACATTTTGTTTGAAAAATAACAGCACTTAGATTCATGTAATATTGTAGGCTCCTCAAAGAAATTAAAAACATGAAAATTTCAAAAATTAAACTACTAGCTTCTGGGAAGGAAATATGTTAACAATTATATTTCTTTTATCTTCATTTTTTATTAGTACACGTTTATAATATGTAATGATTATATTCTTCATGTGGGTTGATCCATGTACATAATATATCTTTTATTCATACCCTTCCCCTCTCCTCTCTACAGCTCTTGGCTCCCTTCCTACTTCCAAAAATTATATTTTCCTGAAAAATTTTATCTCCCTGTTTCCTATTATCTTTTTTTATTTTGCTCTTTATTTATATTTTGAGTTTCTCATATAAAAGAACCTATGCAATATTTAAGCTTGTATATCAATTTCACTTAACACTGTGGTCTCAAGGAACAATCATTTTTCTACAAACCACTCAAGTTTATTCTTCTTTATGGCTGAGTGGTACTTTTAATACTTTTATATCCATTCATCTGCTGCTGAACATACAGGCAACTTTCAAGATGTACCTAGGATGAATGGTACCATGAAGAGAGGGGTATATATACCACTGTAATATGATGTCTTTTCAACTGTTTCAGAAGGATACTTAGAAAGGGAATAGCTGTGTCAAATGGAATTTCTAGTTCTAGTTTTTGAAGGAATTTCATACTAACCAGCATAACAGTTACACTACCACACTTTTGCAATAATAATGTAGAAGGGTTTCTCCTCACCCTACTCCCAACTCATCAACACTGGTTTTTGTTTGATTTCTTTTTTTTTTTTTTTTTAGGTTTTTTGAGACAGGGTCTCGCTTTGTGTTTCAGGCTGGCCCTGAGCCCAGCCTCAAACTCACATCACAGCAATCCTCCTGCCTCTGCCTCCCGAGTGCTGGGATTACAGGTGTGAGCCACCACGCCCGGCACTGTGGTATGCTGTGGGCATGAGTCTCCACGCCCAGTATGTTATATGGTTACCGGGGATTTGAACCCAGGCCCTTGCGCTTGCAAGACAGGCGCTGGAACCACTGAGCTAACTCCCTGGCCCCTTGTTTGATTTCTTGATGACAGTCATTCTTTCTGGAGGAAGATGAAATCTTAGTGTGGTTTTAATTTGTATTTTTCTATTTGTTGAACATTATTTCACATATTTATTCGACATTTAAGTTTATTCAGAGAACTGTTTATTCACTTTAATTACCAATTTTAGACTGGATCTTTTATTTGGGGTGGCCTAATTTCTCTTGTATTCATTTGTCTGAGGACGAATGGCAATATTATTTTCCCATTCTGTAGGTTATCTCTTCATTATTGTCCCTGTTTCTTTTGTTGTGCAGATGCTGTTTGATACAATCTCATTTGTTGACACTGGATGCTATTTCTTGCACATTTGGAGTTCTGTGCACAAAATCCTTACTTATAGAAAGTCTGTGTCTTCAGTTTTAACTATTTTATCTTTTGGCAGGTCATATTTCTAGCTATAAAATGCAGCAGAAGCACATATACAAATCAAAGGGATGAAAACAAAATGTTGATAAAATTTCAGGACTAGCTTTCTTTTACTTGAAAGATTACTACTTTATATTCAACCTCCTCCTCCCAAGATACCAAACCCACATTATACCAAAGACATTAAACTAAAGAAGAAAAATCCTACCAGCTTAAAGTTGGCAACTACCATACCTAATAATTTGCAAAGTGCTTAGAGCACAGACTTCTGAGTTGTACTTCATATATCTAATTGGCTAAAGAACATTTGCACTTCAAAGTCCACAAGTACCTCAAAAGTTTTCCTTTCTAATCTCTAGCTTTCTTAATGATTATCAATAATCAATCTGGTAAACTATTTAAATTTTATTTTTTAGGGCCGGGGAGTTAGCTCAGTGGTTCAGGCACCTGTCTTTCGAGCGCAGGGACCAGGGTTCGATTCCCCGGTAACCATATACCATACTGGGCGTGGAGACTCACCCCAGCAGCAACCAGTACCACATACCACAGTGCCGGGCGTGGTGGCTCACGCCTGTAATCCCAGCACTCGGGAGGCAGAGGCAGGAGGATTGCTGTGATGTGAGTTTCAGGCTGAACTCAGGGCCAGCCTGAACTACAAAACGAGACCCTGTCTAAAAAAAAAAAAAAAAAAAAAAAATTTATTTTTTAAATAAACCATTGGACGCTTCTAAGGAAATTGAGCAGGGAATTAAATCAAATTGAGTACCACAGCATAAGAGAGGAAAAGTAGAAATAAGAAAACCATTAAAAGAATCTATAAATGAATGGTGTACAAAATAAGAATGTTAAGACTGAAAACTAGAAGAAGTAAATCTATTCAAGACAGATTTTACAAATAAACTTTGACAAAATGTGACGGCAAATTGGATATTAGGAAAGAAAGAGTTTGCCACATTGATATCTGGGTTTCTGGCTTAAGCAACAAAAAGACAATGGTATACTGTTCCAAGAAGAGGTGACTGAACAAAGAAGAGGAAATAAGTGATCATGGGGATATTCGGAATATACTTTTGGACCTAATCAGTTAATGTCAAGTATACACTGGATATTTCACTCTGGAACTTGAAGAAGTTTAGATTAAAACTTACAAATGGGGCATTAATAACATTAGAAGGTACTTAAATCCATGGAAAATAATGAGATTACTTTGAGAGAGTTTCTAGGGAAAGGAATCCAGGGACTAAACAATGAAATAAACTTTTATAAAATATTACAAATAAGAGAATACAGAAAATAACTTTTCTCTCCTATTCTGTTCATTAAAAAAACTGTAAAAACATCTTACTCTAAAATCAATCCTCAGGAGCCAGGGATTTAGCTCAAGTGATACCACCCCTACCTTGGAAGCACAAGGGCCCAAGTTCAATTCCCAGTACCTTAAAAAAAAAAAAAACTAGGCCTCTATGAAGTCTTCCACCCTTCAAACAACAGCTGATAACTTTCTTATCTGGACATCTCTTCATTCTATTTATACCTACTATTGTAAATGCCTAGTTGGCAGTACCTACAGGTTTCTTGAGAAAGGCATTTAAAGAACCTACAGTATCACCTAGCACATGCTAACAGTTGATTGAGCTGATAGACCAAGACAAAATCATCTACACATAGAAAATTTTCACATGAAAAATTATTACCAAAGAGAATTTATTTTAATGTTTTAGTGCAATGAAAGATTGAAATAATAAGCCTATCATATATTAACGTGCATATAAAATAGTGAAATTGTAGAAATTATTTCTTAATAAAATCAAAATAACAATAAAGTGTATAATAAAACATGTCTACAATCTATGAAAAAATTTTATGTCTACTTTTCTGTTTAAACAAGACATCATTTCTCAATAACAAAAAATACAAACTTCAAAATGTATTTAATACATTTCTTGATATTTTTCCTAAACCAAGGCCATTATGTTAAGCAAGGGCTCTACCACTGAGCTACATTCCCAGCCTTTCTATTTTTCTAATGTTGAGATAGGGTCTCACTAAATTGCCTGTGTTAGCCTTAGCTTGAGATCCTCCTGTCAGAGCTGACAGATACCTAGAGTTACAAGTTTGTGCCACCATGTACATTTCTGTTTATTCTTTTGACAACTTAAACTATTTTGTGTTTTGATGTTTAAAATTTTTAAATTCAAGATATCTTTGTTTCTGTTGTTCATGTTAAGACAAACAAAATATAATGAAACCAATACCTTTGCCACTAGAATTCTCCATTGTATACAGGTAATCCATGTAAAAAGCTCCAAACCTTTGCATTCCAGCTATCTCAGTGTATGTCTCCTGCCAACACAGCAATGCAAACAGAACATTATATAGAAAAAATTAAGTTGAAAATCTCACAGGTCAAAATAATGAGATTATAACAAAAAAGAAAGGAAACCAATTTTATGTATATAGGGGGGTGGAAGGGTGGGTAGGGTTAAAGGAAAAAATGAGAATTAAGTTGTGTCATATGCTGGTACAAATTCTCATTGCTGAGTGCAATCATGATGCACATATGTAATGTACCAATAAAGACTTCAATTAAAAAAAAAATCTCACAGGTCATATATTCATCCTTAAAGACTGTATCAAGTCAAAGGATTACCAAAACAAAAGAACAGAAGTTATCCAAAGAATTACTTCTTAGAAAGATAATATAATAAAACCTTTGCTGACCACATAAAAGGACATCCATAATTCTAATAGACATTTTGACCACTTTACCAATAATATCTTGTTAATGAATACCTATAATGGAGTATAGTATACTCAACCTTTATCAGTACCACAAAATTGTCTAAAATGCACACTCTTAGAGCTAGTGCTCAAGTACTTCAATACATTTGTATGAAATAATTTAAACACTAAAGATACATTAAAATATGCAAAATGCATATTAATTATACAGGTAAATACTAAATTTGTAACTTTAAAATTTTATTTTATTAATAATATTTCATAAACATTAATATACTCTTACATGGAATATTCCAACAATACTAAAACATACACATAGTGAAAACTGAAACATATTTCTTGTCAGTGCCACATTCTACAGGCAATGAAAGTTAAATAAACATAATCTACATGCTTCTTCCATGAATATTTTAATAGTAGGACATGGACAAGCAAACTATGGTCATATACTACATAAAACTAAACACCTTCGTACATTCCTTAAGCCTTCCTACGTGTAAAAGCTAAGCAAAAACATTCTAAATGTTTCAATTTAAAAATTGCATTCAGAAAATATTTAAGAAGATGGCAATCAACAATAGTCACACAATATGTTCAACTGAACACAGCTTAGAATCAATCTCAAAAATACAGTCTCTGACCTTATGATGAGCCGCATCCAAGATAAATTCTGCATGAGTACCATTATTTTCTGGACTTCGATAATCAAACAATGAATTTGTAAGGTAAGTTAAACCTTTGGTACTTAAATTTTCACCACAAATGAAAAAACTGGCTTCCTGAAAAGAATTGTAAAATTACTGAACAAAGGAAAGATCATTAGACTCTTAAAGAAAATAAAACTGGTCTTACAACATCCATTCAGTAATTAACAATAATTACTAAAACTTGAGGTGCTATAAAAAGATAAGGAATGCTGTCTCCTTTTTCACTGCTTACTTTTGGCAGAGAACATTTTACTGGACAAAAAGAACTCTAAGTAGCTACTATAAACAAGAAAGAAGAAAGAAGTGACATATACAAATTGGAGAATATTTTGAGCTAATGTCCAGGTGTTATGTGCTACCAACTTTTTAAATCCCCTGAGGTCTGTAACTTTGGGAAGCAAACACGGTAAAGCTCCTCTCTGAAGCCAGAGATATATGTACCTAGCAAGTTTTACAAGGTTAAGCACTGCCTTATCCCTATAGCCTATCCAAGAAGGGAGAGAAAGGGAAATTCTGACTTACAGCTTCACTTCTATTCATATTCTCTTCAAAATCTTTAACTCCCATAATTCCTTTAAGACATATGGCTCGGCAACCTACAAACCCAATCTGGCAGTCAAAGAAAGGCTCTCCCATCATAAGGGCCTATGAGAGAAATGGAAATATTAAAACCAAGAATTGGAATTCAATAAAAATGTTCAGGCTCTCCATAGAAGTTTTTAGTCAAACATATTTAGGATTATGGCCTTTCCAAATTTATTTTATTTAGATCATAAACTCTGTTAAAACAAAGAAAATCCCTTTTTCTCTCTATCCTCAAACATTTATATTCCCAAATGACTGGCATTTTATGAATATCAACAAACATATACACACATATTCATCCCTTATGTATGGACAAGTTTAAAGAATTAATTCATGTTGCATGTTACAGTAAAATATTAAAGAACTTCAACAAATACTACTAAAATAGAAGCATATACCTATAATTATATACTTTTAAAAATACTATGATACAAGACTTATTAACTGAAAATATTAACTTTAAGAACTATAAAGGTTGTTTAAAATGGATTCAGTGCTAAAAGATTACCTCAACTGTAGTTCCTTCTTGCTCCCAGCATAACACTTCTTTAGACTTTACCTTCTGAGGACTATAATAACTACTCTCTGCTTGCATTTCAGTGAGCTAGGAAAAGTAAAAATATTAAGTAAATCAAAACTAGCATTAAATGGCAGCAAACTGTCAGTATTATGATGAACTGATGAAAATAAGGTCCATTTTAAGATTCAGGAAATTTAATTATTAAGCAGGAAAACAGGTGCAACTGAAACAGCTGTAACAGATTATCCATGAATAAAGGCTGAATATGCTACTCTGAACTTAAATTCCACTTTTTAAAATTCTTTAATATTGCTTTAAAAACTAAAACTATATGCAGCAACAGTCCCACTCGTAAAACAGTTCATATAGTCTACCAAAATGCACATATATTATAACCTCACTTCACTTTATTTTCACCAGTATATTCTGCCATGTTTAGTTTCAATCACTTCTTCCTCTTTTTTCTAATAAAAAAGCTATGCAGCAACTCAGAAATGAAACTTTGTACTTGCTATGAGGGAGGTATAATCATGGATTTCATTGTCAAAATACATCGCAAGATACAAGATACTATATCTCAGACTCAGTTATGAAACAATTACTTAAGTACCAGCTAGATAACAAATACTAATCTAAATGCTGACAGAAGAAACTTTTTTACTCCCCTGAAGCTTACAACACATTATTTTGCTAAAAATTAGAAATTTTACATTACTGTTTAATATACTTCTCTAAATGTGATGCTATACTCCAGTTTGGACTATGGCACATAAAATAAAATAAAACATTGTGAAACTCAAAACTTTAGAACATAAGAGCAATGCATCAAACTAGGCCTCTTAGTTTTGACAAATGTACAGTGAGAGCATAAGACAGCAAAAAAATATATAAAATTGATAAATAATACAAGTGAACTCTATCTTGGTAACTTTTCTTAATACTAAATTATACTAAAAAAAAGTTTTGAATTAAAAAAACTAAAGTATTCTACCTGGGTTAACTAATGCTTCAGTCACCCTTATTTCTGTAATACACAATATTTTATAATTCAAACACAAAGTCAAAGATGACAATTTTTTAAAAAATTAACATGAGCCAAATAAAATTTACTGTGCTGAGAAATCATAATTTTTTATACTAAATGCTATTTATAAACATTGAAAATCAAAAGCCAGTAAAGTTTAACTTATTTGTAAAATAAAAACAGATTTCTTTTTTCACATAGTAAGACTATAATGAGATGCTACTATTAAAAATAAATGTGTAGGAAACAAATCAGACATATATAGGGCATCCAATGTTGAAGGGAAGTCATAATGTTAAGGCTAAACACTTTGTATTTATACTGAGACCTAATTATTCCCATTTTTTATGTATTATATTTTTCACATAATATAAGTCCCTATTTCTTGGATAATTTTAGTAAGGGAAAACTCAGCGTTGCTGTTTTAAAATACAATTCTATAAGCTAAAGTA
Organism: Petromus typicus; assembly: GCA_004026965.1. Lineage (NCBI taxonomy): Eukaryota > Metazoa > Chordata > Mammalia > Rodentia > Petromuridae > Petromus > Petromus typicus. Next base: position 29,736 of record PVIR01001056.1, on the reverse strand, counting down.
CTTAAAACTGAATTTTTTAAACTTGATCACTTGTCAGCTGTCTACAATTACTGAGAAAAAGCAATTAATTGATTAAAAGGACTCAATCATTACAAGAACAATTTTAAACATTAGTAGGAAAATGCTACATTTAATTTGGCATGATTTTTGTTGGACTGATACCAACTGTTCAAAATGCTAATGTAGAAATATGACACTATTTTCTGAGCAAAATATGAACCACAAATTAATTCCATACATTATTCAAATCCAAGCTGAACAATGAATTCTAATGTTTTCCCTCTAAATATCAACATATTTCCCTTAGAGAAACATAAACGCTTTGAAAAATTGTAAGACACAGTGATTAATAACAAATAGTGCCAGAAGTCCATCAATTTATATATAAATGGCTATTTTGACTAAGTTTAAAATAATTTATTTCATCAATAAGTCAATAAGTGTACCAAAATAATTTTGAATTTGAAAGTAAATAATCAAACATCACCAAAAAAGACAGTACTTAACAAGTAAGACTTGTCTTTTCTCACCTTTTTTATTTTAGAAAAAGTATCCTGAAGTCCTGAAGCCCAAGGTTTTAGAAATCCTGATCTATTGGTAGCACTCATTAAAGTTTATGGGAATGACTGTGGCTGGCAGAAGATGCCGACTCACTGGATGTGAGTGGAGGAGAGAAAAAAGTACTCATAAAGGCTTAGCATTTGAATGGATACTACTACAATTTAACTAAATGTACAACAGTGGGGAAAAGCAAGTCTGAAAGGAAAACTGGTTTTGTACGTTTGTAAATAAGTACTGCATATGCAAGTGATGAGACAAAAAAGGCAGTTGAATTCTAAAATGAGTGGAGGCACAGATTAATTTAGCTTTTTTAAAAATTTGTTATCTTTGGAAACAAGGTCTACTAGGTAGTTTAGGGTTGCCTTGGACTAACAGCAATCCTCCTGCCTCAGCCTCTGGAATTACAGGCATACATTACCATCCCCTATAATTTGTCATTCTCTCAGTGTAAGAGTTAAATTATACATTTGGAACATGTAGGTAGAAAAGATGTTAATCTCAGTAAAGTATAGGATCTCAACATCCTCAGTTTCACCGTCTCCCCATTATCTCCATCCAGTTGAAAGGATCCAGATTATTTTCCAGTCAGTGCCCTCAGCTACCTTCTGACACCGAGCACTATGCTTACGCTGTATTTCAGCCAATTGAACTTCAAGGGCCTGCAAATGCGTTTCTGCAATCTCAACCCTGCAATTAACGGAGAGGAGACTTTTCTTCAAGAGAAATTTTTCAATATTTTATTTGTGACAAAAGCTAGAAATTTGAGGGGCCGCAGATTTAGCTCAGTGGTTCCGGAGCCTGTCTTATAAGCACAAGGACCCGGGTTCGATCCCTGGTAACCACATACAATACTGGGCGTGGAGACTCACGCCCAGCAGCAATCAGCACCACATACCACAGTGCCGGGCGTGGTGGCTCACGCCTGTAATCCCAGCACTCGGGAGGCAGAGGCAGGAGGATTGCTGTGCTGTGAGTATGAGGCTGAGCTTAGCCTGAACCACAAAGCAAGACCCTGTCTCAAAAACCCTTAAAAGGGCCAGGGAGTTAGCTCAGTGGTTCCGGCGCCTGTCTTGCAGGCGCAAGGGCCTGGGTTCGATTCCCCGGTAACCACATAACAATACTGGGTGTGGAGACCCACACCCAGCAGCAACCAGTACCACATACCACAGTGCCGGGCGTGGTAGCTCACGCCTGTAATCCCAGCACTCGGGAGGCAGAGGCAGGAGGATTGTGATGTGAGTTTGAGGCTGAGCTCAGGGCCAGCCTGAACCACAAAAGCGAGACACTGTCTCAGAAAAACCTAAAAAAAAAAAAACAAACAAACAAACAAAAAAAAAACCCTTAAAAAAAAAAAAAAGCTAGAAATTTGAATCTTTGAACTACTTATTTTTCTTTATTAATTGTCTTCAAAGTTAGAAGAATTTTGATTATCTATGGATGTTTTGAGCTTATTGTTTTCCTTCACTAGTTTGTCCAGAGATGTTAACAACCAGCCAGCATCATTATACTTCTCACTCTGCCTAAAATATCCAAAAGTTTCATATATGAGTCACTAAATTTCTTACATTTCATGAGTGGTGAGTTAAGATAATCAAATGGATCTACACCAAATAATGCTTCAAACAGTCCATACTAAGGACTATCAATATTCCCACAGGGCTAGAATGGAAGACAATAGCAGCTGTATGTCTCACCAAATTAGAGAACCAACATTTAAAGGTTAGATAAAAGAAAAGGATTAGTAAGACTGTGAAAAATCACCTGATAAGAAAAACCCCAAGCAAAATTCTTAAACTGCAGTCATTCAGTCTACATTTATTGTGTGTATGTATATATATACCACACATTTATAGCAGTATTTCCTAAAACAGAAAAAACAGATATACAGAACAGGCACTATGACTCACTATCCCTCCTTGTTGCTGCCATAAATCCACACCCAGGTAATTCTCCTCACTGTGAAAACTGTGGTCTTAGATTCCCTCTCCCCCATACTGCCACTGTCATTATTCTTGGTAATTTCAACACCCACAGAGATGGTCACTCCTAAGTTCTCAGTTTCCTTTACTCTTCCTCTGCAATGATCTCATCCTCTAGTACATCTTTACAACCCATCCTTATTTGAGTACTATATTAGAATATGACCAGACAAAAACACCACCACAATGCTTCTGCTTTTATACATTCATGATCATTTTTGTCGTGTAGGCCAGAGTGTCCCTAGCAAACACATACAGTATACTCACACTTTATTCTCCTCATTGGCCTTGAGATCACAGTTTTACACATTCTTTTCCCAACTCTTCACCTTGTTCTCCTATTCTTACTGAGAACTCTTCAAAATATAAAAATAATCTGAAGAAAGTTTTAAAACCCTCAAATATCTAAACTACACAACCACATATATTGGTACTAGACTGCACTATTTTCTCTCCTGGTATCACCAATCATCTGTTGTCCCACTGCACTATCATATTCCTCCACTCTTCTACTCAAGAACTTTACTCCAGCAATTCTCCTCATGAGATCTACATCATGAGTTTTCTCCTGTCTGCATCACTCACATGAACAAATAACCATGTCGTATTAACCCCAACCTTCTTAAAAAAAAAAAAGCTTTAGACTGCTTCCACAATGGATTATAGGTCCTACCATTTCTATGCTTCTTTTATAATAAAATATCTTTAAAGACTTCTGTATCATCAATTCCTCCACTCCTACATATTTTGGCATGGTAAAATGTACAAAATTTACCACTTTAATTATGTTTTAAGGCATAACTAAATAAAACATGTTCTGTAACTATCCCCACTATCAACTTCCAGAACTTTCATTTTTTTAGAGAAACTACTATTCCACAGTGGATGCACCATTTCACATCACTACCAATTCTCCCACTTGCAATTCCAACTAAGATTCTACTAGTATTTTATCTTGTTCTTATCAAGAGTACCAATTTCCATATTGCTAAATTCAAAGATTCATTCTCAAAAATGACATCCCTTTTCCCCTTTAAAACATTTATGACTTTAGGCTTCTCATTTTTTCCACCTATTCCAATTCCATTTTTAATAAATGTCAAATTTCAACACTTAGGTCAAATTTCTAATCTGAACTTTAGATTCATATATCCATGGCTTGATGTATAATGGACATTTTAAACTTGTTCAATACCAAACTCCTGGTCTTCATCTCAAACCTATTTGCTTCGGTCTTCATCTCAAAAACTTACAACTCACATATTCTGTTAGTGGGAATGTAAAATAGTACAGACATTATGAAGAATAGAATATATATATATATAATATAATCCAGCTAGGTCAATTTGTACATAACCAAAGAAAGTGAAATCAGCATACTAAAGAAATACCTGTATACCCATGTTTATTGTTGCCCTACTTACAACAGCTCAGGTGGACCAGCCTATGTGAACATCAACAGATGAACAAATACAGTAAATGTAGTTCATATACACAATGGAGTATTATTTAGCCATATAGAACAAAATCTTTTCATTTGCAGCTAGCCACAAAAGACAAGCACTACATATTCTCTCTCATACATGGAAATTCAAAATGTTGGCCTGAAAGAACAGTGATTGTTAAATATTACGGGTGGAGGGGGTAAGACGGTTGACTGAATTATTAGTGCACTCTGTATCCAGGTATAGAAATATTACACTAAACTACATTAATATGAACAATTGATGTTTGTAAATGAGTTTTGTTTTGAAGGAGATCTCAGAAATTAAACAGGAAGCTGCAGGAACACATAAATTGAAGAGAGATTTTTTTTTTTTTTGATGTGCTTTTTAATTTTTGAAGACAAGGTCTCGCTTTTGTAGTTCAGGCTGGCCCTGAGCTCAGCCTTGAACTCACAGCAATCCTCCTGCCTCTGCCTCCTGAGTGTTGGGATTACAGGTGTGAGCCACCACACCTCCCACTGTGGTATGTGGTACTGATTGCTGTCGAGCATGAGTCTCCACGCTCTACATTGTTGTATGTGGTTACCAGGATGGAACTTCGAGCCCTTGCGTTTGCAAGACAGGTGCCAGAACCACTGAGCTAAATCCATGGGCTTTGATGTGCATTTTTAATAGAAATATTAAAGCACACTTACACAGCAGTAATTTAGTAGGAAGAAAAAATTTTCCATAAAGCTCATAAGAAAAGTGGAGATGGTTTAAGAAAAATTGGAAGGAGTCAAACTTCAAACAATTCAGCTACAGAAGACATCATATAATTCTATCATGTAAGAATTACATTCTTATCTTAGCTAGAATCTTACTCACAATCAAAATTTAACTATTAGGTTGACAAATATTAACAGGGAGAGGTGACATGGATGTGGCTCACTGTGGCCCCACGCCTGCCTGGCAAGCGCAAGGTCCTGAGTTTAATCCTGGATATAGAAAAAATAAAGTAATGGCAAGAGAAAGGAAACTTACTTTAAAAGTCACAGTTGCCTTTGTGCAGTAAAATCCTACAGAAATAATAGGATCTTTTACAGTCTGTGCTTTCTGCTGAAGGATGGTTGATGCAGGATCGTCCCCAAGGTAGTCTTCCTCAGCATCGTCGTAACTCACAATAGCAGGCACAAAGGACCACGCCCAGGATACCCATCCCTGTGCCTGCTCATCATCTTGCTGTGAATACAACTCTTGGCCTTTGTACTGGGCAGGAAACTGCATGTCTATTCTTGTTTCATCTTCAGCACCTATCGATTAAAATAATCACTTTAATTAAAGCAAAAGGATTAAACTAAGAAAAAATTTATCAATGTCTTAAAAGAGCTGCGGCCTTTGTTCAGTGGCACTGCACCTCCCTCCTAAGTGCAAGATCCTGAGTTCAAACCCCTGGTTGTACAAAAAAGAGAAAATAAACAATACACCTGCCGCATAAATCCCTTAAAAATATTCCTAATGGAGCCAAGGACTTAGCTAGCGGTACCAGTGTCTGCCTGGCAAGCGCAAGGTCCCAAGTTCATTCCCCAATAACCACATACCCCAATATATGGCATGTTGACTCACACACATAAACCCAGCACCTGATAACCACATACCACAATGCAGGGCGTGGTGGTTACCCCCCGCAAACCCAGCACTCAGGAGGCAGAGGCAGGAGGATTGCTGTGAGTTGGAGGATGGCCTGGGCTACATAACGAGTTCGGGGCCTCTCTGTACAAAGCGAGACCTTGTCTCAAAAAAAAATAAATAAATAAAATAAGGACCAGGGATTTAGCTCAATGATTCCAGTGCCTGTCTTGCAAGTGCCAGGGCCATATTCGATCCCAGTAACCACATACAACAATACCGGGCATGGTGACTCAAACCCACCAGCAATCAGTACCACATACCACAGCTCTGTGCGTGGTGCCTCACACCTGTAATCCCAACACTTGGGAGGCAGAGGCGAGAGGATTTCTGTGAGTTCGAGGCAGCCTGCACTCACACAGTGAGTGCAGAGCCAGCCTGAACTACAAAGCGAGAGCCTGTCTCAAAAAAAAGGATAAAATCTTGGTACTGTTTTAATTTGCAATTCTCTAGTGAGAGATGTTGAATATTTTTTCATACATTTACAGTATTGGTACTTCTAACAAGTGCCTATTTGTTTCATGTAACCTTGTTTGACTTTTTTATTTAAGGGAGTTTTTTTCCTCATTCTGTAGGTTGTTTCTTTACTTCACTGTCTCCTCTGCTGTGCAGCTCAAGTCATATAATCACAACTGAGTCATGCTGCTATTTCTTGTGCACTTAGAATTCCCTTCAGAAAGTCCTTGCCTATACCTATGATGTCAAAAGTTTTACATATTTTGTCTTCCAGGATGGATTTTTTTGTTTTAATACTTCTACACTTGCTCATTTCAATTTTAGTTTATACATAGTGAGAGCTATGGGTACAGCTACAAACTTCTGCAGACAGATAGCCGATATTCCCTGCACCATTTGTTAGAGATTGTCTTTCCTGCAGCATATGTTCTTAGCTTCTTTGTCAAAGATCAAATAAGTGAACATGTCTAGGATTGTTTCTTCATCCTCTATTCTGTTCTACCCATCTACATATCTGTTTTGTGCCAATATTATGGTGCTTTTATTACAGTAGCTTTGTAGAACAACTTGAAATCAAGCACTGTGAGGTCTGTTGCTTTGGTATTGTTGCCAGGATTGCTCCTGATGCTGGGTCTCATCTGGTTCCATATGAATTTTACAGTGGTGAGTGAAATTAAGTTGTTTTCATATACTTGACCACTTCTTTTAAGAAGTATTTGTTTTGATCCTAAACCCATTTTTAGACTGGATTATTTATTTTTTGAGTTCTTTATATATTTTGCATAAGGATCACTTGTTAAGTAGTTTGCACAAATTTTCTTCCATTCTGCAGTGATGGCCAGATCAAATGGGACCTCCAATCCTAGTTTCTTGAGGAATCTCCACACTGATTTCCACAGAGGTTGAACGAATCTACCTTCCCATCAACACTGGAGAAGGATTCCTTCTTTTCCACAGCCTCGCCAACATTTGTTGCTGGCTAATTCTGAGATAGCAGCCATTCTTTGTGGAGTGAGATGAAATCTCAGTGTTGTTTTGATCTGCATCTCTTGAATGACCAGTAATGTTGAGCATTTCTTCATATACTTCTTTGCTGCTCTTACTTCTTCCTCTGAACAGTGTCTGTTCATTTCAGATATTCATTTTTGAACTGGGTCTTTAAATTTGGGTGGGCTGATTTTTTTAAGCTCTTTATATATTCTCAACAGTAGCCCTTTGTCTGAGAAACAGCTGGTAAAGATTCTTTCCCATATTGCTGGGTGCCTTTTCATGCTGTTAGTGGTTTCCTTTGCTGAGCAGAAGCTTTCTAATAGAATCAGATCCCATTTGTTGATTTCTTCTGCCAATTCTTGTGCTATAGAGGTTTTGTTCAGGAAGGCTTTCCCTAAGCCAATGTCATCAAGAGTTTTACCTACCCTGTTTTGCAGCAGGTTTAGTGTGTCTGTTTTAATATTTAGGAATATTATCCACTTTGATTTTAGCGTGGTTATACTTGAGATTTGTCATGTTGGGGAAATAAATGAATGGAGCACCTTCTATATATTGAGTTTTGTTCTATATGTTTGACATTGTTCTTGTCTCAGGAGTCCCTTGTCTCACAGAAATTCACTACTGAGTATGAAATAAAGACATACTGTTTCAAGTAATTTATCAATGCTGTTCTCTATGCTTTTTTCCTAAAGCAACAAGATTTTTACTTAGATAAAATTTAAACAACATATATTTCACTCTTTAATAGTGTACATCTGCCAGATGGGAAGGTGCACACCACCACTTGCAAGGCTTAAACAGGAAGACTGCTACTACTTCAAGTCCAGCCTAGGCTACAAAGTGAGTTCAAGGCCAACCTGAGCTACGTAGTGAGACCCTGTCTCAAACACTTAAAGTTTAAAAAATTGAAGTGTACAACATGCTAGTTTCTAGTAAACAAAGTTGTACACTCATCATCATTATTCAACTTGAGAATATTTTCATCGCTCTCAGAAAAACCCATTTTCAGTCAGTCTCTCAACCACCCACTAATCTACTTTCTTCCTCCTTTGTAATGTTTCTCCTTGACAGGTCATACAAATGAAATCATAAATCTGTGCTCCTTTGGACTGGGAGATTTGAAGTAAGATAATGTTTTCAAAGTTCATTCATGTTACAGCAGTGATGGCAAACATTTCAGAGCTTTTAATGATATAAGGGCCGCTGTGGCACCTTTGCCATACGTTTGCCACTGCTGTTATACCATGCATTGATGTTTTATTTCTTTGCACCAATGAATAACATTACAAAGTACAGATGTACCACAATTTATTCATCACTTAATAACATTTTATTTGCTTTACAGTTGGCCACTTCAAAAATGCTACCATGAACTTTTCATGTACCAGTTTTAATATCTACATATTTTAAGTATCTTGATAGCTATCTATAAGTGGAATTGCTAGGTCACACGGTAACTCTATGCTGAATTTTTTTTTTTTTTTTCTGAGACATGGCCTTGCTATGTAGTCCAGATTGGCCCTAAACTCACCATATATACCTTGCTGGACTCAAACTCAAGGCATCTCCTGCCTCACCTTCTCAAATGCTAGGATTACACACAGTTTTAAATGTTCTATTCTTAAGGCTCCATCGATGGAAATTAGTGTTGCAAAATTTTTCAGAATCAATCAATCAATCATTCTTTTCACTATCTTTCTATCTCAGATTATTCACACCTCTGTTTACCAACTCTACCATATTCATATGAAAGTAACTATTTATACATCTATCTCCTCTACTGGAAGATCCTAGGGGAAGGGAACACATCTCACCTTAGAATTTTCCCACATTACCATTGATTATGTCTGTTATACAGTAGACTTTAATAAAGTTATAAAGAAATGAAAACTGAGTTAACCCACTGGGTATCCTTCATTAAACCGTGCATTTCATTAATCAATGGTATTTATAAACCCACCTAGCTAATATGTAGACTCTTGGTAAGTCTTTGCAGAAATCCTACCAATACTTTCATTTATTAGGAAGCATTGAGGGTGTACTCTTTTAACTTGTAGTAAATATATATTCTAACCATTTATACCTATGAGAAACATTGGATATTTTCAGTAAGTACAAAGAAATCAAAACAGCATTTCACATGCAGATTAAAAAAAAAATCAAAGTAGGGCTGGGGAGTTAGCTCAGTGGTTCCGGCGCCTGTCTTGCAAGCGCAAGGACCCAGGTTTGATCCCGGTAACCACATACCATACTGGGCGTGGAGAATCACGCCCAGCAGCAACCAGTACCACATACCACAGTGCCAGGTGTGGTGGCTCACGCCTGTAATCCCAGCACTCAGGAGTCAGAGGCAGGAGGATTGCTGTGATGTGAGTTGGAGGCTGAGCTGAGGGCCAGTCTGAACCATAAAGCAAGACCCTGTCTCAAAAAAAAAAAACCTTAAAAAAAAAAAAATCAAAGTAGTGCCAAACAACTAAACTCATCTCATCATGGGTAACTGCAATCTAGAGCATTTCTTAGTTTCTCAGTGATAAAAACAGTTTGCAAGAATAGTATCTCTGAATTAAATTTCTGTCAAACTTACCTGTAATGTTTCCTAACATATCTTTATTGTAACAGGTAGGGTCCTCTGTTTCACCATCTTTAAAACTGCCTATTTCTCCATAGTAAAGAGCAATTCCAAGTTGCATTATTCGGATAAACATAGGCAGTTGCTGATCTGTGATAGAAAGTTTCAAACTCTCCACTAAGGTATGAATCTGCATTTTGAAAAAACAAAAACATTCACAAAAATAAGTTTAAAGGGAATACTGTACCTTTTCAGAGAAGCTGATAAATTTTAAATCCTAAAAATAGCATTTAGATAGTTATCAAGAAGCAGGAAAAAAATAGAGAAGGGAAGGGAAAAGAAAAAAAGAGTAAGAAAAATGGAAACAAAGCTTATATAAATAAGGAAGGAAGAGGAAAGGGGGGAGGAATGGAGAAAAAAGGAATCAAGAAATATTATGTAGAGGTATAAATTCCCTCTGATGAATCTGATCATGATGTACATCAAAAGTTTATCAACAAAATTAATATTTTTAAAATACTATTTAAACAACTAATGTCACAAATAATTAGCCAAAATATAACTCAACTTTTAGGAATCAGACAGATTTTGCTGTAATGATCAATAAACTCTAGAAAAAAACTGAATTAAGGCAAGTCATGTAGATACAAACAGAATTTAGAAGATACAATGTATTTACATTAGATTTACAAATAGAATTACATCTAATTGATTGTTTTGTTGTTGTTGTTTTTGTACTGGGGATTGAACTCATGACTTTGCATATGCAAGCACCACTGAGCTAAATCCCAAAAAAAGAACTAATACTCAAAATCTAATACATTAGACATCCAGAACTATCCCAGAGGAAAAGTTATGTAAACAAATATCTAAAGCTTATCACACTACTTTCCCCAAAAAACAACTTCTGTCAAAGCAAAGAATAAAAGTTTCATGATATCATTTTTGTAAAACTTTAACCACTCTTTCCTATTTTATTAGCCTAAAAAAATATATATGTACACTAAAACCAAATGTTAAAAGTAGGTAAAAGATTAACATGATAACAAGGAAATAATAAAATTTTATTGTTAAATATAGAAAATCAAGTAAAATATAGATTCAATAAATTTTTTCAAATTTTTGAAATTTAAAAATAAAATGTATAAGATAAATCAATTGTAAGAAATAAGACTGGGGCTGGAAATTTAACTCAGTGGTTCTGGTGCCTAGCTTGCAAACACAAGGTCCTGAGTTTAATCCCCAATAACCACATACAACAATCCTGGGTGTGGTGACTCAAACCCAACAACAATCAAGACCACACACCACAATGCAAGATATACTGGTTCCCACCTACAATCCCAGCAGTCGGGAGGCAGAGACAGGAGGATTGCTGTGAGTTCGAGGCTTGCCTGGACTACATAGTGAGCTCAAGGGCAGCCTGAACTAGAAAAAAAGCAAGATACTCTTGAAAGAGAAAGAAAGAAAGATTAATTACTTCCAAAAGTAAGAACCTCTCAAAAGAAAGAAAGAAAGAGAGAGAGAGAGAAGATTAATTACTTCCAAATAGGATATATAGCATTCAAAGTTCTCCTTAATAAAAAATAAAAAAAGAGAGAGAGACATCAATGAAATATAAACACAGCTTCACTGTAATGGTTTCCTGCTGCTATATAAACATGGAAGAAAACCAATTGAGCCATAAGTCAAATCTCTTAGAAGATTTATTTTGACTAAGTGGTATTTGAATGCCTATGAAACATGAAAATGAAGTAATGGCTATCATATTTTTAAGGTTTAATGAACAAAACAATTCTATTAACAAATGCTTCAGAAAGATGTGAATTGAAACTGTACAGTAAAATACTGTATTTCAAATACCAATCCATGTTTCTTAAAATTGATCCAAAAATCACACAGTGAACAAATCATGAAGAGGTAAGAAAATGGAAGAGAAAGGCAGAGAAGTATATAGAACTGCTAAGCTTTTCTTGAGATCTCCATCAAATCCTTTTAAATAATGTAAAGCAATAATAATAAACAAAAAATCTAACCTTTATGACAAAAAAAAGTTTTAAAATAAATTAGAGAAAAGTAATTCTATGGGGTAAAAATTTAACTCAATGGTTCTGGGGCCTGCTTTGCAACCACAAGGTCCCGAGTTCAATCTCCAGTATCAAAAAACAAAAAATATTAACCCTAAATAGAAAAACAAACAACCTGAGTGGATAAATTTTTTTAAAAATCAAACGGTCAACACCTTTAAAAATCCAACTCCCTAATAAATAAATTTCAGTTATATTATATATTATTTTCTACATCAAACAATATCAATAAAAAATTGAAAAATTTATTTCAGTTAAGCATAAGATAGTAAGATATGTTAACACTACAAGAGTAAACACTCAACATTTCATAAAAATTCATGCTACTCAATTTTGAGAAAACAAACATGTGCCATCAGTAAATTTTTCTCAAGTTCATTGACTTTTACTTTTCTCCTCTAATTTAGCTAAGTCCTAAAATGGACAATTATACTTGAAATAATAACAGATCATTTTATATAGTAAAAGCTTCTAAACATCCATTACTGTCTTTAAAAAATATTTTTGAATTTATCTTTACATTCTTGAATTTTAGTAGCAGATGAAAGGTTAATAAAAATTAAAAGTACAATCATTTTCCTGAGATAGAGATAGTTATCAATAATATTGGTACTGCTTTCCGTGCCTATCTTTGCCAAAGATTAAAAACAGAAGGAAAGGGCCGGGGATTAGCTCAGTGGTTCCAGCGACTGTCTTGCAAGTGCAAGAGTCCAGGTTCAATCCCGGTGACCACACACAACAATGCTGGGTGTGGAGACTCATGCCCACCAGCACTCAGAACCACATATCACATACCACAGTGCCAGGCCTGGTGGCTCACGACTGTAATCTTAGCACTCGAAAGGCAGAGGCAGGATTGCTGGGAGTTTGAAGCTCACCTGGGCTACCTAGTGAGCTCAGGGCCAGCCTGATATACAATCAAGACCATGTCTTAAAAAAAAAAAAAAAAACAGAAGGAAAAAGTAACATATTTAAACAAAACAATAAGTATTATACATACCAGAAAATCTGAGTAAAACATAGACAACTGTGTACTACTAAAGAAAAACAAGCAGGTCCTATGTATAAAGGACAGAAAGTTTACACTAGAGAAGATAATATGTTTTTGTTTTGGGGTTTTTTTGTTGTTATTTTTTTTGTTGTTGTTTTTGTGGTACTGAGGAAGAATTAGGGCCCTTGTGCTTGCAAGATAGGAAATTATGTTTTAATTAAATAATAATTATTAATTAACAATTAATATTAATAGGAACATTATGTTTTAATTAAATAATATTTTTTAAATTAATTTTGTACAGAAACATAGGAAAAAATATCATCATTCACATTTAGGGCTAGTCTTTCCACCAGAGAAGCTTCAAAGTCAAAACTGAGTAATTCAATAAACAAAATTTATCTAAAACTGTGAAGTAAAAAAGGATGACAGAATGTATGCTTATATATAAATTACACACTTCGAAAATATATACCACTATTTTGGAGAACAACAAATTTTCCCATATATTAAAATGTCCTGAAAAACTTACATACTCTTAAAATTTTAATTACATTTTGAAACAATGGACCAAAAGTTAAAATTTATTCAAACAATAAGCTATAGTATTAGTTGAGCATATCAGGCTTTATAAACTTATCAAAGAAAAAGAAAAGAAAGTAAGTACACACATCATGCTGAACAAACTATAAGAATAAATATGTAATTACTGATATTCAGTTCACTGTGAGTATAAATACACTTTTATGTGCGATCAAAACTCACATTACTTTTTAATAAAATGTCTCTCTAATTGAAGAGACAGCTAGACAAACAAAAAAATTACAGTTACAGAAAAAGCTGTCCCAAAAATATCTCTACTAAAAAAATATACAAAAAAGCTACAAATATAAAGACAACATATTTTTTAAAAATTAATAACATTAGTTTCTTAAATTTTTAATAATTATCATGCAGAAGAGCCAATAGATACAAGAGACACATGTAATTTATCTACTAGAAAAACAGAAACCTACTTTAATAACAGATGGCATCTTGGAATTTAGATTATCATATGTAAAATGTAGACGAGTTCTGAAGGAACATTTGTACAATAATGGATCCTGGTAAAATTCAATTTTGCCACTGGCATTTCGTTTATCAAGACAAACTGTACAGTCAGAAAAATTTATGACTTTTCTCAATACCATATCAGTTGCTAAAAAGAAAATAAAAAATATTTTAATTGAAAGGCAAAATTAAAGGAAACAATTATTTCATATAATAGTAAAGAGCAGCAAATTATAATCACAGATGTAGATTAGATCATAGATTCATAAGATATAATACACATCAGACCCTATACAAAGAACTTCGCATGCTCTATATTATTTAAATCTTCTAAAACTCTTACTTTAAGTAAGTATAATTATCCTCATTTTATGTATGAAAACAGAAAACCTAAGTACATTGGCCCAATTTGCATAACAAGTACAAATTTAAAACAAAATTGATGTAAAGTTCTATAGTTTTTTTCTTTTTTTTTTTTTTCTGTTTTTTGTTGTTTTGTTTTTCGTAGGTGTATCAAACTCAGGACCCTTCACTTACATGGCAGGTGCCAGACCACTAACCTAAATCCCCAGAGCCAGTTTTCTACTTTTTATTATTTTATTAACACATTAATCATTAAAAACAGCAAGTCCCACACTGACAGTCAACAGTTGTTTTCTATACTAATAAAATTCTTGAGAATCAATATTAAAAATAATTTTTGACAAGTCACTTATTTAGTATTCATTTTCCTCTAGAACCTTCACTATTAATCTAAACCTACACTGCTCATTACGGTAGTCCTCATCCACAAGTAGCTATTTACATTAATTAAAAGTATATAAATATGAAAGTCCAGATCTTTGGTTGGACCAAATGCATTTCAAGAGCTCAACAGCAGTTTATGGCTAATGGCAATTATACTGGTCAGTGAAGGTGTAAAACATATCCAATATCACAGAAAGTTCTATTGGACTTCACTGGTATAAAAATAAACAATAGAATTATCATTAACATTCTAAAGTTTTCAAGGAATAAAATAAAACAGCTGGTAGTAAAGACACTAGTGAGTGAACCCAGGGCCTCTGCACCAGCCAACATCCTCAGAATTTTCTTTATTTTTTACTTTGAGATAGAGTTTCACAAAATTGCTAAGTTTCCCTCGCTAGAGCCAAACTTGCAAGCCTTCTGCTTCAGCTGTCCAGAGTATTGGGATAACAAACATGTACCACTGTACCCAGTCTGTGGTTTGTAAATCTGAGGTTCTCCTAACCTCCTATAATCATATGCTAAATATTGTACATGTGCATTTTTCCCACAACAGAGCATCAAGCTTTCATTACATTAGCAAAAAGCTAGGATAGTTCCCCAGACTGTTAAGAAATCAAGGCAAGTAGTTTATTTATGGAAAAAGGTACATTATTTTATCAATATTTGCTTACCAGAAATATCCATGAATGCACGATCCCATAATTCACTTACTGTATAGCATTCTGCAGAAGTGATGTTGACTGAAAGGACAATATCATCTTCAACATATTTTAATATAAGATTATTTATAACAATGTTTACATTATTTACAACTCGTCTAATCAGACTCTGCACATATCCTACAAAGTAGAACAAAGGGTTCAGTTAGCTACAAATCTACAAACAATTATTTCTAAAAATGCTGCTAAACTGAGCTGGAGATTTACCTCAGTAGCACCATGCCTGCCTCACAAATGCAAGGTCCCGAGTTTGATCCCCAGGACCAGACCAAAAAAAAATAGGGAAAAAAAATGCTGCTAAACTTTATGTGCAAAGTAGGCATAATATAAAATACACTCCAAAAAGGAAATCAAAGTTTAAATAAGTTTAAAGACATGCCAAAGTAACATAGTAAGCAGTAAATCCAGTCCCAAAACACTTTTACCCAAGACAAGATAGACACATATTAGGAAAAACCACAACGACCATATTTTTCAGTAATATAATAGTAGATCACATACAACAATTATCCTACACTGAAAGTACTCTGGGCTTTGCCTATTTTATAAACATTTTTTTAATGCAGCAATGTTACTATATGGTGTATATACAACATACTAGAAGAGTTTACTTAAGCTTTTTTTTAACTAGCTTTATCATCCTACTTTAGCCATATAAATATCCACATTATGTTTGATGGAAAAAGATACTAGATACATAACAAAGCTAAACAGTCAACGATATTCACTTATTGACATATAATAGTGAAACAGTAAAGAAAACATGAATGAAAAAGAAAAATCAAGAAGAGTTCAAGAAAGTCTTAAGGGGCCAGAGATTTAGCTCAGTGGTTCCAGGGCCTGCCTTGCAAGGGCAAGGTCCTGAGTTCATCCCCAGTAACAATATACCACAATGTCAGGCATGGTAGCTCACGCCTGGAATCCCAGC
Source organism: Petromus typicus (assembly GCA_004026965.1). Classification (NCBI taxonomy): domain Eukaryota; kingdom Metazoa; phylum Chordata; class Mammalia; order Rodentia; family Petromuridae; genus Petromus; species Petromus typicus. The sequence goes on along the minus strand of PVIR01001056.1, from coordinate 13,543 downwards.
ACTCAGGTGGCAGAGGCAGGAGGATTGCTGAGTCAAAACAAGGCAGGGGATTTAGCTCAGTGGTACCACCACATGTCTTGTAAGCACAAGGTCATGAGTTCAGTCTCTGGTACCACAAAAAATAAATGTTAAAACAACAAAAGCAATCAGTAAATATTATTCTTCTCCACAGATTGCTTAGAATTTTCAAATTTTTCTTTTAATTTCATACTACTGTGGAATAACTCATTCCCACAAAATATTTGAAAATATTACAAAGAACAACAAAAACATAAGTAAAAATAAATAAAATAAGCAGTATTTTAAAAGATAAAGCGTTTTCACTTTATTCAGATGCATTTTCCACTATAAGAAACTATTTGAAAGTTAACTTAATTTTGGCTATTTCAAGAAATAAATATGCACATATGTATATTCTTCTTTTGTTTTGTTTGGTTTTGGTTTTGGTTTTGGTTTTTTTGAGAGTCTCGCTTTGTAGTTCAGACTGACCCTGAGCTCACAGCAATTCACCTGCTCTGCCATTGAGTGCTGGGATTATGGGCGGGAGCCACTACACCCAGTGCTGTAGTATGTGGTACTGATTGCTGGTGGGCGGGTGAGTCCCAGCACTGTTGTTATATTGTTACCAGGATCAAACTAGGGACCTTGAGCTTGCAAGGCATCAAGCTTGAAGATGCCAAAACCACTGAGCTAAATCCCTAGCCAACATATGTATATTCTTAAAACCAGTTTACTAATCAACTTGTATCATCCACTGTCATTAACAATACCTACACTAAAAGCAAATGGGATAAACTAATTTAAATCTATTCTACCATAACATGTTTACAAAATAATTCTTTCACTAATCTAAACGGTGGAAACAGGAAAGAAATACAACATAGGCTCAAGTTTTCTCTTATATGGAAACTATCAGTAGCTTTCAAACAGCCACTTATCACATACTATAAAATTAACTTACAAAATATTAACAAATTTAACCTAAAAAGGACTTTTATGAGCAGGTGCAATCATTTTAATGAATCAAAGTTCTAAAAGAAATTTTATATATCAAAAATTTTCATTTTTATGATACACATTGTTCAACCACACTTGTACTCAATAACAAATGTTAAGTGCAATGTATATATGTATGTATGTGTGTGTGTGTGTGTGTGTGTGTGTGTGTATATATATATATATATATGTGTGTGTGTGTGTGTGTGTGTGTGTGTGTATGTATATTTATTTAAAGGAAGTATGTTTGTATGTATATTTAAAGGAAGTCAGTAATGATGATTAATATTGTGCTATTTCAAGAAAAACAGTTATCAATAGGGAACTCATAAAAATTACTTAAGTGATCATGAGTTTTTATCATCTTTAAAACAAGATGAAAGATAGTACTGAAGAAATATATATAATGAAAAACATATGGATTTTTCCTCAGTTTTTAAATAATTCCCCTCAATTTTCCATTATAAAACTGACCTACAAACTGAGAAAACAATTTATCAAAATAAAAATAACTACTTATACACAAGAAAATTTTTGTTTCCTTTTCACAAATACAGTGGCAAATTAAGTAACAGGGACTGATCAACTAAATTTCTGTCTCGATGATCCTTCACAATAAGTCAGTTCTAAGCAAACTCTAGAAACTGTCAGATGGAATAGCTCTCATTAGAACCTCGGAGTGTATCCATTCAAATAAGATCATAACAACCCAGATCTACTTCATAGCATCTGAAAATGAAGTCACCATGGGGATGAGAACCTACAAGAGGAAAGATAGTATATGGCTCTCAAGCAATCTGTTACTAGTTAACACCTTCCAAAAATTCTTACTCACTTCTGTCAGACCTATAAATATCATTCTTCCGAACACAGAGATTTATACCCACAGGATTTATACCCAATTTATACCCAATTCTTAAATGTTAAGAATTTTCACTCATTTATTCATATCTTCCTTTAGTTCAAAACACGTTTTGTCCATTCTCCCTCCTTACTGAGGCCCAATATAATTGTACCTTCTCCCATAATCTTTCCTCAATGTTCCATACCCTATACATCAACACTAAGTATCTCTATTAATTTTGGGCTTTTGTTACTTCTGCCTTCTGCGCTACTGCATTGTATAAATACCTTGTTATCTTCTCTATTAATCTATTATGCCCTAAAAGAAATTTTTATTTAATTCTCTATATTCCTAAGTTAAAATAACCATGTATCAAATACTTTTGGTTACAAAGAAACAGCATATGAAACTGACTCATCTGATCTGGTCACTGGGAAGTGGTGTTACTCAACATCAGAAACTCCACAGCTGGTAACTTCGTTATAGGATCTAGAAACACTGTGGTTAAGTTCTGATGCAAAAAAATTCCCCAGAATTTTTGCTATGTCCATTACAGACAACTTACACTCAAACAGTTAATGAGAAAATAAGTTGATTATAGTGCTAAAGTTATTTCAAGGTTTAAAAACTTTCTCAAAGGCTAAGAAAAAGGAATGTTGTATATAAAAGATAAATTTTAAAGCATTCATTAGATTTGATATTTAGTCTATTGACCAAGGGCAGTTACTGTAGAAGCCACAAAAAACAGATCTGATTTGAGATATATATTATTCATATTATTACTTAAAATGGTCACAACAGTTGCAGACAACTACGGGGGTTGGGGAGAGAAATAAATGTTTAAAAGAAAGACACAAAGTTATCGTTCTACAGATATCAGAACTTTTTAAAGAATTCAAAAGAAACAACTAAAAACTCTGGAATAGGGCCAAGGATTTAGCTCAGTGGTTATGGCACCTGGCTCAAAAGCACAAGTTTTGGAGTTCAATTCCCAATACTACAAAAATAAATAAACAAATAAGGCTAGGGATTTAGCTCAGTGGTTCTGGCACATGCCTTACAAGTGTGATGTCCTGAGTTTGATCCCTGGCAGAGGAGGAAACACAAGCACAACATGTGGACTAGATCAGAGGCCTAAGATAAGGCTTATTCATCTACCTCAATAGGTATGAACTACCCTAAAGCAGCAGTAATGAACCAACAGCACCCAAGCTGCAGCAGGCTATTTGTTATCACTGAAATCTCTAAAAGGTTTGCCATCACTGCCCTAAAATATACACTAATTTTGAATGTGCATAGGCTAATAAGAATTTTGACTTAGTGGTAAAAGGCTAGCCTAACACACATGAATTCTCAGCACCTCAATGAATGAATGAATAAAGTACAGAGAATATAAAAGAAAGCATAAATGAATAAATAAAGCATCATTAAACAGCATATTTTATAAGACTTACTAAAGCAACAATTCAAGATATTAGCAGTTATTAAAAATATAGCACTACATATCAGTAACTTAAAGTGTGTATGCTTCAAATCAAATTCAAAATTTTGAGTTTTCTAATAAAAATTATCACATCAATCTCAGGAAAACTACATTTCTTGAAATACTTTTACTAAATGCCAATATGCTATGTGGTCTTCTATTCTGCGATATATATTTAAAAGTATATATATAAATTATATATATTTTCCTTTAGATATATGTGTGTGTGTGTGTGTGTGTGTGTGTGTTGTATGTTTATATATAAATTTTGGTGGTGTACTGGGACTGAACCCAGAGCCTTCACACAGCTACATTTCCTAGCCGTTCCTTGCTCCTATTCTATGCTATTCTTTACTTTTCTATTCTATTCTGTTGAGCCAAGGTTTCATGTTATGAAATTGTCCAGGCTGGGCCTCCATTTGTGATTATCCTAGAGTGCAAGGATTATAGGCATACCCCACCATGCCCAGCTATGCCACATTTTTTGTCAAATGCTTGCCACACTAAATTGCTTTAACAAAATACTGATTAGTCGAGGTCCATAGCCCAAAAAAGACTTTTATAGATACAACAAATAGATACAAAGATGTTAAATATTAATTTGTACTCTTTTCTGTTAGAAAGAAGTAAAATAAATGTCTGTCTATTGACAATACTTTTTTCTCAAAAATCATCTTTGGCTACATATAAATGCTCAAGTTCCAAAACTATAACCACAAACCCCAAAGAAGTAATCTTGCCCTAGAAAACTCTGAAAACAGGAATTTACCTTGCCATGAAAGAACCTTAATATGATTCCCAGACAGGATATGGTTGCCAGAAATAGGTCCTCAAATAACCATATGGGTTATCCTTTAAATAAAATACAGATGTTCCCTGTTTAACGACCTGTTTGACGACTGTTCAGACTTCAGATCCACTGCTCAGACTTACAATCCAATATTTTGTACAGTTCTCTGTATCTTCTTTATAGAGCCTAGATGTCTTTTTTTGTACAGTACTCCTTGTTTATACAGTACTTTGCTGATTGTACTATATCATGCTGTAGTTTTATGTTGTTATACATGACAGTACTGCATGTAAGAGTTATGCAAATAAAAGCCAAATCATCAAGCTAGAGTTAATAGTCAAAAGGCTATTTCTTTGCTCTGAATATTATACATACTGCATACAAATCCCCACTTAGTGATAAATTCATGTAACAACCCAGCTAAGAGAACAGGATTTGGTTGTTAAATGAAGAATGTCTGTAATTTACCATTCATCCAACTGGACCCTCAAATTATCCCTTTTTCTTTTTGCAAAATTAAGCTTAGCTGCTCTAACAGACAATAACAGGCTAACAGACTCATTTACTTCTTAGAACTCTCTAACTACAATTTATGTTAACATACAAGAGAATATGAGTGTTTCTGTTAGTTCAGGTAGAAAAGCACACGCTAATCCAAAAGCTAACTCAAGGAGTCCTAGCAGTATACAATTTTGCTTTATGTCTCAAAAAATAGGATGCCCCATGTTATATGTCACTAAAAGCAGACTAATTACTTTGACATTGTTCTAAATTATAATATAAGCTCTAGAGAACCATCAAAAGTTTAGGAATTGTATTGATCACATGCAGATTAGAAAGTTTCTGTCCATGATAAGAGATTTAAACTTTCTTTAAAGCAAGTTACTCCACAGAACAAAATATGGAGCAAGAGTCAACAATTACGTCTAAAACTGACCAAGAGAGAGAAGGAAAGAAGGAGCGAGAGCAAGAGAAGACACCAATGTCTTTCTACCTCAAAATGATATAAGAAATGTCAAGGAGGTATGCAGTTAAATTTAGAGAAACAGTGCTAAACACTTAATAATTTTTGTTTGTTTGTTTGTTTCTTTGTTTTTTTTGAGACAGGGTCTCGCTTGGTAGTTCAGGCTGGCCCTGAGCTCAGCCTCCAACTCACATCACAGCAATCCTCCTGCCTCTGCCTCCCAAGTGCTGGGATTACAGGCGTGAGCCACCACGCCCTGCACTGTGGTATGTGCTACTGGTTGCTGCTGGGGTGAGTCTCCACACCCTGTATTGTTATGTGGTTACCGGGGATCGAACCCAGGTCCTTGCGCTTGCAAGACAGGTGCTGGAACCACTTAGCTAAATCCCTGGCCCTAAACACTTAATAAGTAAGAATAAGCGGGCTAGGGAATTCAGCTTAGTTCCTGGGCCTGCCTTGCAAACTCAAGGTTCCTAGTTCAATCCCAGGTAACCACATAAAACAGTGCTGGGTGTAGTAGCTCACATCTGTAATCCCAGCACTCAGGAGGCAGAGGCAAAAGGATTGCTGTGAGTTCAATGCTTGCCTGGACTACATAGTGAGCTCAGGGCCAGCCTGAACTACAAAGTGAGCCCCTGCCCCCTCCCCCTCAAAAAGACTAAGCAACTAGTTTATTTTAAAGTATAATTCTCCATTTATTGTTTCTAAGGAATTAATTAATAAGAAAAGGAAAGTTCTAGAACCATTTCACTAAGCAAACAAGGAAACATTTAGAAATAAAGTTATTTTCTGCTAATACCTTCTCCAGCTTATAGCAACTGACCTACCCAAAATCCAGAGGGATAAACAAAACTTTTGGTACAATTTTAAAGAATTACTTATCAGCACTACTATATAATTAACCAACTGTACTCAGTTCAACTGTAACTTAAAATATACACTTGAAGAAGGCAGGGTTAAGAAATGGCAAAAGACTGTCAAAAATTAACTATTTTAAAACAGTTTAAAGCTTACAGCACTTTGGTATGGAAAATGAGTATATACATGTATCTACAATACATCACAAAAATGACTAAATAACTCATTTTTTAAAAGTCAAAAGAGAAGTGACTGATAACTTCTAAATGTAAAAGGGCAACAATGCACTTACGCCATAGATTGGCATATAAAAACCTTTTTTCTCTTTTCCTTCATTAAATACTTATCATAGAACAATTTTTTTAAGTATCACCATCCCAGGTAAATAAACACATCAAGAGATAAAAACAGGTAAGACCTTTTCCACTTATAAAGTCCTATAATTTCATAGTGAATTTTAGGACTTCCAGATATTCAGAACAATCCATTATCTTTTATCAATATTCAAGGGGAAAAAAGAGACCGCGAGTCTTCACTGAGAGGGGATATAAGAAACACAATTACTTGTCACAAAAAGATTTAAAATCTGAATGACAGCCATTTGTGACGGCTCTGTACCCAACATGTTTTGAAAACATGCAGCAAATGCACATTTATATATTGTCCAGAAGTGTATTTTCTACAAAGCACTAAAACAACAATCAGTAAACTACAATCTGGGCACTACAAACTTCAATAGAAGTTACCTGGTGGTAAATCAGGATCGGTAGGAGCAGCCTGCTGAATTCTTCGGGGCTTCAGTGATGATTTTGTGTTCTCAGTTGTACTACGATTAGTAGAATTAGAACCACAGCTGTCATGATCATCCTATTGATATTTCAAGGAAAGAAAAAAGAAACACATCAATCACATTCAAAACCCAGGAAAAATGTTGTACAATATATGCAGTTTATGGATACACAGACTTCTACCTTTTAGCTTTGAAAACCTATACCATGTAACCACATTTTATAACTTTCATTTTCAAGCAGTATTTTTTAAATAACCAGTAGTTTAAATTCTTGCTCTTATCTATGGCTTCTGCAAAAGAAAAGAGTGATTATTGAAAGCTCTTCAAAATTTCCATATCTTTCTGAGCAGTCTATAGCCATACCACCCTGAAAGCACACAATCTTGTCTTTCTGTGCACAAAATGAAAGAAATGATAAGTTCTTAATATTGCCTTGCATTGTTCATATACTTAATGCCTCACTCAATATTTAGAATCCAAGCTGTTTTCTTTTGTCAGTTTTAATGATTAAACATCATTACTCTTCTGTTACCTACTTAACAATGCTTACTGAATTTTTATTTGTATTAGAAATAAAGTTTAAATGTTTTACATCATATAGAAACTTAAATTATACATACTTTAAATGTTCTTTATAAAAGTCAAATGAACATTCTTTTCCTGTTTAGATTCAATATTTATATACTGCCCTTATGTTCCAATTACTGGATTTACTTACTAATATAAATTAGGCATAATGGTTGTCTTCAAGGATTTCAGAATGTATCAAACATATGTACAACCAATTCTATAAGAGCAGCTACATTTTATTCATAAGTAACAGTAGCACAGAGTCATTTTATTTAGAAAATCTAAATACAGTAAGTCAGGCCTGTAAAACCCAATGTAAATTTTAGGTTAAGACTGAAAGTTAAATGGTGAATGAGAGGGAGACTTATAAGCAAAAGCAAAACGCTATAAATGTATGAAGCATATCTATTACAAGGAATGATGGATGATCAAATAAGGGCAGAGTATACAATGTTTAAAACAGGAGCACAAAATCAGAAGCTGAAAGTATGGAAAGATTCAGTATACTTAGTCTCCATTCTAATTGAACCGTTTCCAGATTTGGTAATCTAATAAAAGGAAATGTATGAATTCCAGAAAATGACAGGTATAGAACCAGTAAATAAGGAGCTCAAAGAAGACATGATTTATTTTGCTTAATTTGTGGTCTTAAGATGCATCTACTGTCCCACATATGACTCAAGTTTATTCTTTTTTATGGCAAAACAGTACTCCATTATGTGTAAAAACCATTTTCTTTATCCATTTGTCTACTGATGGACATACAGCCTGCTTTCAAGAATTAATTATGAATTGTGCTGCTATAAACATGAGTATGTATTTATCACTGCAGTATGTTGTTTTTTTAACTCTTGCCAAAATATAAATAAAGAGAAAAATAACAGAAAATAGGAAGTAGGAAAGCAGAATGCTTCTGAATAAGAAGGGGATCAAAAGATAGAAGGAAGATAAAAGAGAGAGAGAAAAGGAATCAAAAAACAATGAAGATGTGTTACGTACATGTACCAACTCCCCACAAAGGATGTAATCACTGTGTACTGCAATTGTGTACTAATAAGTAAAAAAGAATGAGAAGTTATCAACAGAACTAATAAGCACAAATTGTTTCTTCAAGAAGATAGACAGTGGAAGGGAAAAACAATCAAGTATGATAGTAAAATGATATAAAGACATTTGATAATTTATTCTCTTTTTTAAAGATAAAAGAATAAATTCAGACAGCAAAGATATCAATCTAAAAGGTAAATGATGTTGTGTTACACATCAGTTATATAATCAATAACATTTTATAATACAACATGGAATACACTTTCTATTTTCTGTATTTAAAGAAAATATTTCAAGAGCAAGTAAAAATAATAATTATTAAATTTCCTGATATAATAAAGAATTAGAAGCAAATGAGAACCACGACAAGATTTCCTTCAGAAAAAACTAATTCTTGGCCCATATGATGGTGCATGCCTGTAGTTCTAGCACTCAAGAGGCTGAGGTAGAAGGACTGCCGAGAGTTTGAGCCAGCCTGGGCTACAGAGTGAATTCAAAGCCAGCCTGAATTAGGTAGCATACTTAAAAAAAAAAAAAAGCAATTCTTACTCAATATCACACGGAAAGAAATACACCATAATGAAAGGTGAGGGTCAGGGATTTAGTTCAGTGGTTCTGGTGCCTGCTTGCAAGCACAAGGGCCCTGGTTTCATCCTGGGTAACCAAATACAACAATGCCAGGCATGGAGACTCACGCCCACCAGCAATCAGTACCAACTATCACAGTGATGGGTGTGGTACCAGCAATCAGTACCACATATCACAGTGCTCACGCCTGTTATTCCAGCACTCAGAGGGCTGAGGCAGAAGGATTGCTGTGAGTTAGAGGCTCAGCTCAGGGCCAGCCTGAACTACAAAGCTAAACCCTATCTAAAAAAAATAAAATAAAATAATAATAATAATAATAACAATAACAATAACAATGAAAGGTGAGTATTTCATAAGAGCATGACTTCAGATGGTAGTGATACTTTTGGGGAAAATTATTTGAAACTTCATATAAGCCAAAAATAAAACATCTGTTATCAAAAAACAAAGAAATCTTTTGTATCAACTTACATTCTTTTAAAATTAATCCCAAGACTAACATCAGAGTGTTCCATTCCACCAAACAGTTTCACAATTCAATCTTTAATATGTTTTATTATTTTGAGAGATGTTGTAGTCTTGAAATACTAAAATACTACTGTGAATTAAAGCTAAATTACTCACAGGTCTAGATTCTTAAAAATCTCGTTATATATTTCTGCACAATGTTAGCATTAAAAGAATACTACTTATTTTTGAAACATGTAGTTGCCTCAAAAGTCCAGAAGTAAAACATGTTCAATAAAGAGATGTGAAAAAGTTCCAAGTGAACTGCCAAAACTAGCATAATTATGAAAATATTTAACACTAAAACCATCTGCAATCACATACTGCATATAGATTACGGTGATGTCATAATAAACATTACAGCCAAAATGCACTAAAACTACCATTGTCTAAAAAATTGGGCATACAGAAGATGACAGATATTAAGCCTAAAGAAAGAATGTTATTTTTATGTTTTATTAATTTTAAAAATTATTTGCAGTAAACAAAGTTGACTAAATATGAATTTCTAATGAGTCAAAAACACAATTAACAAAGCTCCTACAACAAAGTACACTGTTATTGTCTGAAAGGAAACTAAATAACCTTATTTAATTAAACAAATCTATAACACTGAAACTTTATTATACTTAAAAAATAAGTAGGATGTCTGTGAGCTCAAGGCCAGCCTGAAGTACACTGTGAGTTCACAGCCAGCTTAAATTACGAAATAAGACAATGTCTCAAAAAAACAGAACAAAAGAAAACAAGCACTAATCATGGTACTCAAAGTAATATGTATTATGAAACAAACACTACCAAATGTGTAAACACTGTTTTCTTAATAATGGTTAGAAAATTGTTACTATAGGCCAGGGACTTTTAACTCAGTGGTTCCAGCATCTGGCTGTCAAGCTCAAGGTCCCAAGTTCCATATCAGGTACTACATACCACAATGCCAGGCAAACTGGCTCACACCTATAATCCCAGCACTTGGAAAGCAGAGGCAGAAGGATGACAGAGAGTTCAAGGTTAGCCTGAGCTACATACTAAGTTCAGGGCCAGCTTGAACTATAAAGCGAGAACCTGACTCAAAAAACTTTAAAAAAAGGATTGTGACTACATACATATTATACTTAGAAAATAACTCTTCTGAAAATTTGAATTTGTTTTCATTTAAATTACATTTTACTTATATCAATTATAAGTGAGCTTCCATTCAAATCTTGTTCCAATCAAATTAAAACTAAGGCAAAATAAGAATACATACAAATATTTCCCATTAAAACTGGAATTGTCTCCATTACTCTTAAGTTAATCATATGCTTTTTAAAAAGGCATCACTTTGTTCTCTTAAATATTTTTACTGCATTTAAATCCCTCAATTACTGGGCTGGAGGATTTAGATCAGCGGCACACCACCTGCCTTGTAAGAGCAAACTCATGAGTTCTATCCCCAGTATGGCAAAAAAAAAAAAAAAAAAAGAAAAGAAATACTCCATTTACTAATAAAAGAAACTCTGGAGAAAAAATGAGAATTAGGTTGTGTTATATATACTGGTACAAATTCTCATTGTTGAGTGCAATCATGATGTGTAAATATAATGTACCAATAAAGATTTCAATTAAAAAAAAATACTAGATAAAATATTTTGAGATTACTTTTACTCCAAACATGTTACACTTATATCTTTCTTATTTAGAATGCCATTTTTCCAAAATTTCTGGTAAGTATATTTCATATTAAAAAAATATTTTCTCCTAAGAACCAAATAGCTATTTCTGAAAATACCAACTACTCTTTGCAATTCATGAAACAAGCCAAGAATGTTATTCCCTTACATAAGTTCTCACAGAAGAAAAATGTGGCAAATACTCTTCAAATGGATCCATTACTTTCCTGACAGATCATGGATGCATGTTGCATTCCCTTTAGCTTTTTTAAGACTAATCAATTAAAACTCGAAAACTATCGAGCAGGAGATGTAGCTAAGTGGTACAGCGACTGCCTGGCAAGTGTGAGATCCTGAGTTTGAAACCTGGTACAAAACAAAACAAAAATAAAACTTGAGAATTATCCACTACCAGATTCACAAAAATGTGAATGAGACTAAGGGCAAAACTTGACTAAATCACTCCCAGTCCTTATCTAAAAATAGATAAATATGATGCTAGAAAAAGCAGAAGGAAAACTGAGTGGTGCCAGTAAGAACTAATGTGCTTTTTTGGTCGTCAGCCTATGGCTCCAATCTTGATAAGCAGAAAAAGAGAAAAGATCACTTAGCAGCTCTGGTCATGAAAAGGCCCCTGAAACATTAAAAAGGACTGAAAATACACTGCTATAGGGCTCTTGTGGTCATCCACCTCTACAATGTCCAACAGGAAATACTGTGGCGATTGTCAAATAAAGAATCTCTAGGCGGGGGCTCGGGATTTGGCTCAGTGGTTCCAGAGCCTGTCTTGCAAGTGCAAGGACTCGGGTTCGATTCCCCAATAGCCACATACCATACTGGGCGTGAAGACTCAGGCCCAGCAGCAACCAGTACCACATACCACAGTGCCGGGCGTGGTGGCTCATGCCTGTAATCCCAGCACTCGGGAGGCAGAGGCAGGAGGATTGCTGTGATGTGAGTTGGAGGCTGAGCTCAGGACCAGCCTGAACCACAAAGCGAGACCCTGTCTCAAAAAAAATTTTAAAAATAAAAAAAAAAAAGAATCTCTAGGCGTAATACTGAATTTCAACAAGTCAGAACACCAAATTAACCAACCAGCTCAAAGGTACACCTGGAGAACAAAGCACAGAGCCAAGGAAAATATATTTGTTAGCTCTCTTGGCAAAAACAGTAATTTCTGATTCAACTCGACACTCTGAGGAATATATTAATAATTTAATTTATGCAATTGCTATAGTATGAAAGTTACTTCCCAAAAGTTCATGATTGAAAATTTAATTCCCAAATCGTATGTTCACAGTATTTGAAGGTGGAGGCTTTGGAAGATTTCATTGTACCTAATTCCCCTAAGCAAGTAGCAAACCAACCAAAGAAAAATATGTATTAGGAATTTCCAGAAAAAAAAATAGTATAAAAAATAGTACTCTTATTTTTATCCCAGATTTTATCTATCCTTGAGAAGCAAAACCTATGCATTAAAAAGTTAAAAGCAATCTAAGAGCTAATCAGTGATTGTCCATGTCACAAAGAAATAGCACTTTCCTTCATTTGGTACTTACATGTGCCAGATACCAAGTATTTCAAGAATGAGGAAACTAGTTTCTCTGACAGAGAAAGGGAAAGATGAAGGAAAAAGAGACAAATAGAAAATATTTTGTACTAAAAATACTACACATGGCACATACTGGTAATGACATTATATTCATATTTCTCATAATTACTACAATTAACCCTATGAACAGAAGAATGTCCCATTTTGTAGAGGAAGAAATAAAGCAGAAATTAAATAAATGGCTCAAAACCACACTATTAAATGATACAATCGTACCCACTTAGCTCTACTGCTTTCCCAAGAAAAAGGCCAACTGAATAGTACAATACTAAATACCACATATTAGAAGGGAAAAATCATGATGAGCTTGAATAATAGGGAAAATATGACAAAAATATGAGGTTTGAAAAGACTGTGTTCTGCAGTAAAGGAAAAAAGAACAAATGAATGAAAGAGTAAAAAGGAAGAAGCAAATGTGTTATTGAAATGATAATGGGTAGCACAATATAGGTAGAGATCCTTTTATGTACTTATAAAAAAGAAGCTAAGGTAAACAGTAGAGGGCCTTGAAATATCACCCAAGATATTTAAGCTATATTCTAAGGATACGTAATGAGTGGTAGAGTAACAAAATAAAATACTTAATTCAAGAATAATTTTCAGAAGCAAAAATATCAAAAATGTATTATAAGAGCTTAGAAATTAAATGAGGGGGTAAAGTCACGATGTGCTTAATGTTACTACATCAAAATCAACACATCAGAGCAAAACATATTATTCCAAACTGCTTCAATTCCTTTTCTGAGTACTTTTATTTCACATCCTACAACCTTCTAGTCCTTTATGCCTTAATTCAGTCAATGACACTATCATCTTTTCAGTCTCCTAAGAAACTAGAAAAT